>JAUMHM010000050.1:12350617-12372202 GCA_032362435.1 Melikaiella ostensackeni | reverse complement strand
AAACATGAATCGCTAAGCGCATTGAAGGCTATTCCGGAAATTGACTTTAACAACTGTTTCGAGAATTGAAAAAAACGTTGGCACAAGTGTATTGTGGCCGGGGGGGGGGATTACTTTGAGGGGGACGATATAGATTTGGAAGAATAAATAAAAAAAATTTTAAATATGAACAAAGTCTTACTATTTTTTGCCCACAGTTCCTGGGTCCATTACGGGATGAAATTTGTAGTCCGAAAGTTAGTGGAATTTCCAACTGGAATGTCCGCAGAGTAATTTCCCGGGAATCTTTCCATGCGGGAAATTTATTTTTAAACCAATTTTTTTACCCATACATTATATATATTATGCCCATTATAAAATTACCTACAACAAAATTACAATGAGTTTTTTGTGTGAGAGCACGCTGACTCCCTTGGATGGATGGTCCAAGATCTGAACCCGATAAACGACGCGATGAATGATCGAAGATGGTCTGAACATGCGAAACAACGAGATGGATGATCCAAAAGATAGGTCTGAACTGAACTTTCTGGATTCAGAGTGATGTTATAGCAGTTGAATAATTGAGGGTGAGAGCATGTGCTGCAACCCTCGATCTCAGATCGACCCATATATTCGGTTCCATGAACACCCTCGCTTTCCACAAGGGCGGAAGGATGTACTTCAGTCTTCAGCGTATCAATGTGTTCAACTTAGCGTGAACCAACACTGTTAGAAATAGTCTGAAATTCACGAAATTACTACGTTGCAAAAGAAACGGAAAAATTTACAAAAGTTCCGCTACTTTAACGTAACCGCATTAAATTTCCCGAAAAAGAATACGAAATTGTAACATCCGAAGGGACCCGAAAACAACTTCACAGAACATTGAAAAATAATGCTGACAACTGTCAGCATTATTCAGCAAAATTTTTTCTCAAAAACCTTAAAAACGGGTAAAAACTTACTTTATGAACTATTTTTTTGTGGAACTAATTGAATGAATAGTTAGCATTTGCCATGGTTTCAACTACTATTCTCAATAATTTTTCATAAGGTATATAAAAACTTTGGAAATTTTAGTGACCTACTCGCACATTGTTTCCTCTACGTCATCTTCTATTATACATGTAACGACATAAAACTTCTGTTACACGAAACGTAAAATTTCATTGTTGCAAGTTTCAGAATTTTCAGTTACAAAGCTGCCGTTCTGATGCAGAAAGTTGCTATCTACATTGTGCCATAAGGAATGTTGTTGCATTGAGGATTACAGAAAAACAGCTCTTACGGTAAACTGTGGATAGCAACTTTCTACACCAGGGTGGCAAAATCTATTGGAAAATTGCGTAATTGTAACTGAGAATTAGAAAATTTGTATCTATATTTTCCTAAACTTATCATTATTTTCCGAAATGTATTATCATTTTACGAACCGTATAAAAGCATAAAAATTCCGAACATACTCGAATGTTTCGTAAACTTACGACAAAAATTTGCAACAGTGTATGTGTGTCTCTCCCCTAAGTTTTTCGTCGTCCCTAACACATTTTAATACTATTTCTTAATCAATATCTTCTTTCGCTAATAGCGAAGAATGTTAAATAAAAATGTGCAATAAAATATGGTATTAACGATCGCTTACTCTCTGAATAAGAATAAGTGAAAATTTTACTCATCGAATTAGTATAATTGAGTATTGACTAATGGAATAGTAATTATTTATTATTATTATTTACGCCATATAATATGACATTTATAGGACTTTATTGGAGTTACTTTAAGTCAGCTTTTTTAACAGTGTAGCGCGCGCAAATGGTTGAACGTCGCGCTCTGCGCTCGGACATTTATTCTTGGCACTCGGCATACTTTTGCAACTGTTTAATTCATTATGCAGATTTCAATGCAACTTTATTATAAATATCTCTTTCAGATCCCAGTTTTTCTGCACATCTTCATGCTTTGAATTTTCTACGGAATTAAGTATAGGTAAAGATTAAATTTTTCAAAGCTCTGTAGGTTTTGACGCACACATTCTAATCGTGACACTTAAGCTTTGCGCTCGATTTGTTCCTTGTTCATCCTTGTTTGTTATTTGTTCATCCCTGTTGTTTATTCCTTATTCATCCTTGTTTATTCTCGATGTTTGTTCCTTGCTCATCCTTGTTGTTTGTTACTTGTTCTTCCTTGTTTATTCCTTGACCATCCTTATTGTTTATTCTTTGTTCATCCTTGTTTTTGTGATATCTGAGTAGTTCTTCTTTAGTTTATCTGGTAAGTTTTATTGGCAATTTTTCCTTCCTTTTTCTTTACTAATTTTCGATAGAAGATTCTGGTTCAGCAACATGCGAAGATTTTGGGACTGCTTCTACGGATCAGGTCACCAACTACTTTTCTCCCCTTCGAATCAATTTCTTCAAATGAATTATGGATGTCTATATCCTTGAGCCATTGTTCCTTTTCTAATTTCTCAGCAGTGGCAAGCAATGCATTTGCCACATGAGCACCTGTAAAATCCTTCCGATTTAAAGCTTCTTCAAACTCTTTCTTAGCCTTTTCTATCAAACAATTCGGATTCTTCTTTTTTAGATCTCTTTGCTGTTGAATAGTTGTAAATATCTATTCAAGCTAATTAACCTTCTTATTTTCCACTTCAAACTTCCTCAAAATTTTCTTTTCTTCGAGTACTTCTTTTTCTCTTTTCTCAAGGGAAAGTGAAGAAATAGTGTCATTAGCGGACAATTGTGAGAAAATAAAGTCTTTAATGTCCTTTTCTTTAAAATATTAGAAAAATAGTGACATCACTAAAAAAAAGTATCAAATAATGTCAATAGTATGGTGAGTCCGAGGCCTGAATGTATATTTATTTTCTAAGCTACCTCTCAATAAAAATTTCTAGTTGTCTTAAAAAGCTACATTTTCTACTTTGTAATTTTTTTATGCATCTCACGTCGTTTGGCGTGAAATTGGAGTTTTGGATTTCTGCATAGCATTTATAAAGGATGAATAAAAAAAGACGAGTTCTTTCGAAAAAAGGTTAACAGAAATTTTGTAGAACTTTTTAAAAGCTACAATTTCTCCTCAAGACTTTTTTTTTATCTAGCGTTGTCAGACTAAAAATAGGATTCTCTTATTTTTTCATAGCATTTTCGATGGATAAAACCAGACCTCCTGAGTCCTGTCATAAAATGATTAAACGCAAAATTATATTTTGAAAAACTATAATTTTTTCTTTAGACTTTTTTAGGTATTTCGTGTCATTTGGCGTAAAATTGGAATTTTTGATTTTTGAATAACATTTTCGATGGATAAAACCAGAACCGCTGATTAAGGAAGGCTGATTAACGAACTCGTTCTTCCTTTTTAGGACTCAAAAAAAGTGTGCCAACGCCCGATTCGATCCGTTTTTTTTCCAAAGCTATCGTTCTCATGGACGGATGGACGTCAGATAGGCAGGCGATATCGCGAAAACTTGTTTTTCGATTTTAGGAGGTCTCAAGACATGAAGATCCGCTGAAAAACTGAAGTGTGAAATTTCTAACGGATCTAATACTTTCTCAATCATAATTGATGAGAATGTAAAAAATTACAAGTTTATTTTTGGCCGTGGCTACGTGTACCGGAATTTCGGTACGAATAGCCGGATTTTTTCGATACGAATAGTGTGACCTGGAAAAAGGACTATGTGTATCAAAATTTCGGAAAAAGCCGGATTTTCTCGATACACATAGACACTGCCTTTATTTTAATAAAGTCAATTAGTAAAAATATTAAATAATTCTTTAGTGCGATTTCGGTTACAAATCAGTTAGTGCACTTTTCTTGTCGACAGTTTTCGATATAAAATATAGGAGATGCAGAGAACGACTCAACGTAGATGTGCTGAACTGCTTTTGTGTTTCATCGAATTTTGTGGTGTTTCCGCAAGTACATACATTAAAGGGATTATTTTCACGAAGTGTCTATCGTTACGGAATTTTCCATAAGACTAAACCCTTTCCCGCTCGTTCAGGGCCAAAGTTACGGAACTGTCCGTAACTCTAGCGCTATACTTGACCAAGTTAGTCTTACGGAAAATTCCGTAACACTAGTCAGTGACTTATTTTTTACGTGAAAAAAGTAAAGTGGATTAAGTGTGAAGGCAGTGACTTGTAAAAACACGTTTCGTTGCTGGAAGTGCCGTAGCCTATCGACAAGGTTCACAATATTGCCTTCTCATTGTTTGCAATAAAGCTGAAAATATTACAAAATCGCTTTCTTTCATTGAACTTTTGTATTTTTCATATTTCCTATTTCTATCATTTCTATAATATGGAACTTGTTTTATTTTCAAAAAATCGTGTGTTTGAATCAAATATATTTTGTTTGCTTCAAACAATTGTCTGTTTGACCCTATATCAGTGAAAGAATTTGTTTGAATTAAACATTTTTCCCAGTGATAAGCAATTAGTAGTTTTCCATTATCGATGCGATTGTGGAAAACTTTTCTCTAATTGAATTAGAATTTCTCTAGTAATTAGTAAAACTTCATTAATTTATATTACGCAAAGATTTTTTTCAAAATAGTTTAGAATTTTTCGAAATTTTTTTTAACTCTAAGAAGTGGAGTTTTTGAATTTTTAGCCCATTAGATTTTTTTTCAATATCCTTATCTTGTCGAAACCCAACTATTTTTAACTGACATGAATAAGTTCATCATCTGCAAGTTGACATACATAAAAACGTTCATAGCTTATCCTCATCCCTTCTACAAATCAGCTTTTCTTTCCAGTGTGCCATCATATTTCCTTTTTCAGCCTATGGGCTACTCGCAAAAATTGTGAACTAATGAAAACAGTGAATCGCGATTAGTATGTGAAATTTTCATCAGTTAAGAATCCCATGATCGACGCCCAATGCGGGGAAGTGTTGATGTCGACGGCCAATAGTCGGCGAGTTCTTATCAATTCGCCAAGCATATAACTGAGCGACTGTGTCCAGTTGTTGTAACCTTAAGTGTTGTATAGCCATCAGCTACACCAGACGCGTTACGCGAGGCATTCTGAAATTGAGGGTCGACAAAAAGTTTCCGTTAATTGAGAAAAATTTGAAAGTTTTTGCATGATAATAGATCGACCCTCTTAAGTCTCGCGAACGCGACAACCTAGACTCTAAAAAATTTACTGTTTAAAATGACGAAGATTTGCGGCCTTTCACTTGCATTTCTGCAAACGAGTGCCGTGTTTAAAAAAAACCGCGCTTTTCTTCTACTCTGCATCTCACCGCTACTGTTCACTGTCGCTAGTGCTGGCAGCTTTGGCCTTTCTGACTTTAAGGTCAAGGACAAGTGTGATAGGTAAGTATATCTCTCAGAGGAAGTCTCGTAACTACTTATGAATATTTTTTTTTATAAAAAAATTGTGATTAGCTCTGCTGATTAATATTTGAACTAGAGATGTTTTCATTTGGAATACACTTTTTTTTAAGTGTCAGAGTTCAGTATATTTAATCTTATTTTTTTGGCACTGGAAACTTCACCATCAAATATTTATTATTAAAATTAGCACTGACATGTAAATATTTTCTCATAATATAGAATGAATGGATTTATTCTTATTTGCTAGAGAATGATTTGATACACAAGTGATGAAAACACACTCTCATTACAAAATGCATATGGCAAGAATTTATATTAAAATAAAGAGAAATTAATGACATTCATATCTTTACAGTTATTTGTGAAAAATGATTAATGTTGACAAATTTTTATTAAGTCAAAGCAAGAAGTTTGAGAATTCGAGATAAACACATAATTAAAGGAGACAAAATAATTGATTCGAAGATTAGGAATGTTATAAAAGTACGTCTAAGTAACATATTATTTTCAATATTTATAATTTCAAAGGTAGTGTCTATGTGTACCGAAAAAATCTGACAATTTGTACCGGCATTTCGGTACAAATAAAACCTTTTCCAGGGCTATTTGTACCGAAAAAATGCGACTATTCATACCAAAATTTTGGTACAAGTAGCAACGGCCGATTTTAAAAGAATGTAATAAAATATTAAACCACTTCCGCAATTTCTTCTATGTGTGTCAAATCGTGGAATATGTTTATCCAATCAAGTTTAGTTTAGCTTATCACTATAATTGCTTTTAATAGGAGCTCTTCTGTAAATGTGAAAGAGGATTTTAAAAAAAATCAATTTGCTTCGTAATTAATCTTAATAGGTCTCTTGCTTCCATTCAATGAACTTATTTCAACCAGTACCTTCAACGAGTTAAATCTGCGGTTTATTTAAGAATATATTTTTTCTTTATTTATTTTTTAAAATATATATGTTCATTATAAAAATATTATATTTAAAAAAATACATTATTTAAATACTTTAAATCAATAATTATCCCCTTAAATAATGACTTCCCAACTAATTTTTCACAAAAAATAAGTTATCATTCTTTTAAAACCATCTAAAGTTTTATCCTAAACTACAATATTTCATAGTCTATTTTTAATACTATTCTCGCTTGGGGGCTAGTTTGTTTACATATCACAATCTCGTTTCGTCTGTCAAAATTTCAGAAGAGATAACAAATAACGTGAAATTCTCTAACAGTATGAAGTAACAAGGTTAACGAATGTTGAAATAGTATACCAAATTTTAAACCATTTTTTCATTTTGAAAAATGTACAAGTGACTGAAAATATTATTTTTCAGAAAAATTTATTTTTGAATATAATATAAATATTGTTCATTATTACATATTGTTATCAGTAATAAGAAACTCGTTCATGAACTAAAGTAGCCTACAATGATGAAAATCTTTTGAAAGTTGAATCATGAATAAGTTTTTTGAATAAATTAACGTGAATGAAATGAAGCAGAACATTGGTATCAAAATTCCCGCACCATCGTTAGTCACCGAACATAATTTACTTATATTCGACTTCATTTCATTTGCGAACCTGAAACTTGTTTCCCGTGAATTTATAATATGAAGCGGGATAATAATATTTCTAATTTTCGCATACGTAGAAATTTATTGATGTTTTTTTCAATGAAGTAAACTGATGGTGGTAATTCTTATCAATGATATACATAATTTGGAACACATAATTGAAAATAAAATTTATAAACGAACAATACTTCCGTAAACTTTTCATTTTTTCGCAAGTAGGTTACGTTATCTAATATCAAGTTCGCTAAACTAATGAATCAAAGTCCTAAAGGTCAGACAAGTTTTTCATTATCACTGTGACATTTTTCATTATATTTCTTCGTATTTTCATGCTTACATTAATACTTCGGCAAATTCACAAAGAACAGTTTTTCCGCCAATAAAATTTCCCCATTAGAACATACAGTCGAACAGTTCAAGTATAGCATTCAAAATCGATAAATTGTTATTCTAAAACTTGAAAACTGAATTATTCCAAGTTGGAAACGTTCAAAATTGGAACATTTCAAACCACAGAATTTTAAAACTGAAATCGTGAAAGAGGGTATAGTTTATATTAATATTTTTACATTTATATTGTCTTAAATTGGATTCGCACAAGTTACGTAAATGAAATAATAGTGCCCTGTAAAAAACAACTAAAATTCTACTTACAAGCTTAAAACTTCAAAAACCTGAAACGTCAATCATACTGAAGATTATGGAAAAATCTAATTTACCGGTTTTACCCACATCTCGTGAAAAGTATGAAATTATCAATTTCAAACGGTGAATTCATCGACCACCTCAATTTTTTCGATAGCTCTAACGATTCTCGAGAAAATCGCAAAAAACGTGAACAAAGTCGAAAAAAGGAGATTCATAGAAATCGTTATACGTGACAAAATAATCGAGGTTTTGAAACAAACTATTACCAGTTTTTTTTATCCCAAAACAACTTTTAGAACACGAAATTCTTTCTGGCATTTGCCGTCATTGGAAACAGTGAAATGTCAACGGGTCAAAAATGTCAAAAAAACTTTTTTCTTTACACTTCTTCAAAATTCGTTATGCCCTTTCATTTTCCTCTAGTAAGAATCAAAGTTTAAGGTTCAAGCTTACATTTAAGCAATTTCCCCAAATTTTTTGACTCCTCGTTATTTATTAATGAATTTCCAAAAGGGGAAAAGAAGTTTTTCCTTCTATTCTTACTCTGTTTTCATTTTCACTATATATCAAGAACGGTAAAGCTGAAATAATTTTTTTTTAGTTTTGTTCGACATCAAAAAACGAATCAAACCGCCAATAGTTTGTTTAAACTTCTCAATTATTTTGACAGATATAACGATTTCTATCAAATTTAGGTGGTCGTTGGATTCAACATTAAAAACGCATTAAAATTATGCTTCACACGTTTTTAACAAAGTGATCTAGATCATTTTGCACAAAGTTAAGAAGACTTTCATAAAATAATTAAGTTTCAAATATCTTTTTAATAAGAGCTGTGCATCTCTTCTCTAATAGATATACAACATTTATATAGTATAAATGAAGTACTTTAAAAGAATGCGTAATAAATAAGTCCGCAATTGAAGCCTCGGAAGAGATAACGTTGTATCAACAAAAATCTGTTGTGCTGGATAAAATCTTTGTTCAAACTGTGAGTATATGTTGATATACTTCGTTATATGACATAGTTTCTTCTATGACATATATACTACACCATAGAACAGAAAATCCTTGGGCAGGAATCGCTTGTCATGCTACGATCATATGTAGTTCTAATGTTTAAATAAAAGTATTTCTGATTCGCGACATGTTATACTTGTCATTCTTATATTGAACCTCTGTATAAATTATAATTTCAGAAAAATATATAAAACACATTTTCTTTTACTGACTTCAAGGTCTGTTTAATCTAAAATTGTAATTAATTTGGCAAACGTTTCAGCCACAAATGGGGTTAAATGCAGAAAAACTTTGTATTTTGCTAAGTAAAATAGGAACTCAATGATTGAAAAATCGCAAATTTTAATTACTACAAGAATTCTGGAATATTTTAATTGTAAATTAGGCACTGACTAGTGTTAGAAAAGAGACAAATTTTAATTTAATATATAAATGATCAAATTCTATCCATAATTCATGAAGCTTTGCATCCTTTGGAAAAGGCTTCCTCATAGGCCTTTCCCACAAACATTTTTGTTCTTACAAAACCTGGTTTTATATTTTCTTCATGTGGCAAATATGGTAAACACTTCGGTTAACATAACTTCAATCACGTAATCACATAAATGCATGCACGAAATGTTAATTATCGCAAACTAATAAACACAAAAATAACAACTGACAACATTGGACTTGGACAACTGTGCTCGCCTGAATTCCAAAGTGCACAGATGGTCATCTGAGGGCTTGGACAACTGTGCACGTTCATTATCATAAGTAGGGTTTGAATAAGGATGGTCCAAATTTATACCTGGAATGACCGACATTATATTCATCTCTTCAGAGCATTTGGAGAAATACCTTCTAGTGAATAATTTTAAATAAATACACCCCTAAGACGACTGCCTCTAAAACTTGACAAAATGAGCAAATTTTTTTCCAGAAGCTGCGCCATAATCGGTGATACAAAAAATCTCCCTCATAACAGCAGGATATTGCGCTATATATACCCTATTCCTGATACCCAATTTATGTCCCGATTTATCTCAGGATCATCCAGATTTGCACCCTTTAAGATATCCCTGCCATAATCCAGGACATAAATGAGCTATCATGGGTCATCCCGCAATATGAAGTTCCTTGTAGGATCTAAAAAATGCAATTTGTCGAACACTCAGGTATATAAAAAGGGTGTCTCAGACTCAAGTATCCGGACTTACATGGCCGTATAAAAAAAAATAAACTGAAAATTCTTTCTGCAAAAATTGGTTACAGTTTTAGTTTTCGAGTTATACTATAAAATATTTAAGCTGGACTAATCAGGAGAGACAAATTTTTTAATTCATGAAAAATTTCGCACCCACTGATTTTTGGAGCATCTCAATGAACTAGGGATTGATATTCTAACATCCACCCAACAACACCCTAACAGTCAAAAGTATCTGAATTTGCTTCGAGGGCTGTCAGGAAATTTTTCGTCCATCTCCTCTTTGGAATGATCAAAAAATTTTCGAAGTAATCAAATTCCTGGACCCCATTGATTTTTCCATCAACTTAATGACCCGAGGGATAAGGTTACAACCTCCCTAAAAAAATCCCTGCAGTAACACCGATCTAAATTTACTTTCAGGAGAGCTAGACATTCTCTCCATCCCCAGTGCAAAGAGATCAAAGAATTTTCTGCAGTAATCATTGTCTTTGGACAAAATGATTTTTTCATCAACTCAGTGGCCTGAGGACTAATGGGTGTTAATAATTCCTTTCCATCCCCTTCTTACTGTGATGGAAGGATTTATGCATAAGTTGATGTGTTTGGACACTATGATATTTTGATCAACCTATTAACGTTGAAAATGAAGCTCTAACATCCTCAGGAAACTAACCTTACAGTAAGACTGATCTCAATTTACTTTGAGAGGTGTGAGAAATATTTGTTTATCCCCTACGAAAAAAGGTCAATTTTTTTTGCTTTGATGTAAGTGATCGGTTCCACTGATTTTTCATTCAACTAACCCAACGGATGATGTCTTATGTCCTCAAAAAACTACCCTCGCAGCAATACCAATCTGAATTCACTCTAAGTGGTGATAGAAATATATGTTCATCCCCTACTAAGAAAGATCAAAAATTTTCCGCAATAACTAATGTTGTTGGCCCCACAGATTTTTTCATACACTTAATGATCAGAGGTACTATGCTCTAACATCTTCAGAAAACCACCTTGTAAGAACATCATTCCTTGGGTCATTGAGTTAATTTGAAAATCAGTGGGGCCATCAACTTTCATTATCACTATGGTAACTGCAGAAATGTTTCGATCTTTCTTCGTGGGGGATGAACAAATATTTCTAAGACCCTTCAAAGTAAATTCAGATAGTTCTTACTGCATAGGTAATTTCTAAGGATGTTAGGACATTATCCCCCATGGCATTCAGTGTATTACAAAATCAGTTGGGCTAACTACTGTGGTTAGTGCAGAAATTTTTTGATCTTTCTTCGGGTGGATTAACTAATATTTCTCACACCCCTCAATATAAATTCATATAGGTGTCACTGTAGTGGTAGTTTCCCAGGGATATTAGGACATAATCCCCTGTGTCATTCAGTTGATTACAAAACCAGTTGGGCCAACCACTGTGGTTACTGCAGAAAATTTTCGATTTTTCTTCGTGGAGGGTGAGCAAATATTCCTAACACCCTAAATTAAATTCAGATCGGTTTTAATAAGAGGGTGGTTCATAGAAATGTTAAGATGTCATCTCTTGGGTCATTGAGTTGATTAAAAAATCAGTAGGGTCATCAACTTTTATTCCTGCGGAAATTTTTCGATGTTTCTTAGCAGGGGATAAACAAATATTTCCAACACCAAGTTGTTCAAAAAATCCCTGGTGACAAACATAGTGATAAATACGGAAATTCTTCGATCATTCTGAGCAGGGGATGAATAAAAATTTCTACCACTCTACAAAGTGAATTTAGGTCGGTTTCACTACGAGGGTAGTTTCCTGGGGATTTTAAAACATCATCCTTTGGGTCATTGAGTTGTTTAAAAAATTCGAGATGGCAACCGCTTTGATTAATGCTGAAACTCTTTTATCTTCCAAAGTAGGGGATGAATAAAACTTTCCAACACCCCGCAAAGCAAAGTTAGATCGGTGCCACTACAAGGCTAGTTTTTGTGGGATATTAGAACATCATACCCTTGATCATTAAGTGGTTCAAAAAAGCCGTGGTGCCAGCCACTTTGATTAATGCGGAAATTCTTCGATCTTTCTAAGCAGAGGATGAATAAAAGTTCGAATCAAAATTCAAACACCTACCAAACCGTGTAGGTTTACGATACCTAATAACAAAAATTTGTTATCTCCTTCTCTAATGACCATGACATCTAGAAAACTAATTGTTTTCGTTTCTCGTTTTCCAATGAAAACTTAATATCGAACAGATTCATATTGAAACATTCTAAAACGTTACCTACCTCATTGTCGGGAAGTACATACCACGATAATGTCATAAATGTAACGATAGTAAACCCGTACATTAAACCTTAATTTTGATAATCTTTCTAGTTTAAGGTCATCCATGGCAATGACGGCCAGTTATGAAAGAGGCGAGCCCACGGCAAGCCTCTCTTCTGATAACAGGTTTTACCTTTAAAATTAGAATCGGTATCTATCTGGACATAATTTCAAGTATTCTTCGAAATCATCCTACGAAATTTAACCTTTATATTCCACATTTTCTCAATTTTTGACTAATTTAATTATTTGATTCAGTCTATTTTTCGTTGTGCTCCTCGACCTGAGTACGTGTGTATTCGTATCCTGTAGTAAAATGTAAATTTTATCATCACATTCAGTTCTTTTCATTGCTGCAGTAACATGCCCTTGATGATCCAACGTTATCTTTGCCGAGGTTTTAATTATATTTGTGAGTTACACATAATTGTGTATCTTTTCTCCAAAAGATATAATTTACACAAAAACGTAGTTTAGAAGAATGCGTGACAAAAGTCTCTAATTATATTAACATTGAGATTTATGTCTCTGTAAATACTTTAAAATCTCGTTTTTCATTATTATCATAAAAATTTGTTAGACAAATATTATGAACTAGTAATATCATACACGCGCTACAGCACGCGAAAAAGGTTGCATTGCCTATTACTAATACACAAATATAAAACAATATTGCTATGATTCCAATTTTGAATTGCACAATTTAATCACTTCAGAAGAAAATATTTGAGAGGCATTGAGTTTGAAATGTTTGATTTAAAATAATTCAATTTTGAATTCCTAGATCTTACACGGTTTTATTTTTAAGGCAAATTATTTATTTACAGATTAATTTATTAGTTTTTTAATTTGGAAAATTGGAAAGCTACATTAAAAATATTCTGTTTTTAATGCTTTCTCGGATCATTTCAATTGTGCACGATTTCAATTTGAAGTTATTATATGGTATGTAGTGAAATAGTTGAATTTCAAATATGTATCAATATTGAATTTGTAATTTTGAATGTTTTATTCCGATATTTTTAATTTTGATATTGTGCCGCAAATTCAAAACATTATTTCACTTTTGCAAATTTGAAATTGAACTTCTCAATTAAAAATTGTTCACTCTTAAATGTTCCCATTTTATGTGTACAAAGGCTTCAATTTTTTAAGTTTCATTTTGAATCTGTCAAATTTCCATTGCCTTAAATATAAAACTCTTCATCTAAAAAAAAAAATTTATTTTGACGTTTTCAAAGATATGAATTTAAAATTGTAGAATATTAAGGGCTATAAATTTATTACTGTACACATTTTCAGCACTTCGAATTCAAATTTTTTCAATTTGAAATTCTCTATATTGGAAAATGGTCCACTTTTAAGTTGTAAAATTAAATAATTTTCAGGTCAATGCTTAGTACGTTTCATATTCATTTAAAAGTGTATTTTAATACAAAGAATTTTCGCTTTTGAAATTTTAAATCGGTCACATAAACTCGAAGATATTGAATCAAAAAAAAAAGTTACCCATAATTTCAAGGTCCCCTGTCTTTGCCAATTCTTTTAATTATAAATATTTTAAAAATTATAAAAAATCTTTACCTTAATTTGTATACTTAATTAGATTTATCATTCAACAAATTAGATTAGTGCATTTATTATTGTTTTTTATTTTTAATTTAATAAAAGTTTATTCTAATTGATTAACGGGACTTCGCTTTTAGGTGGGAAATTATGGTGTTAAACATTTTATTGTATTTTTTGTCAATTTCCCATAAATTCGAGTTTTTTATTTTCAACAGCATACTTTCGCGTTTGAAACAAAAACCGAACATCTTATGAAAAAAGGGTCAATAAGAAATTTGCAGACCTTCTTTCAGTAAAAATGTTGTCATTAAATATTTTGTTGTATCTTGTGCCACTTTTCCAAAAATTTGGATGTTTTTATTTAAGTTATTGTTCACGATTAGAACAAAAACTGTGCGTTATATTAAATAATTGTCTAAAGAATATTTGTAGATATTTTTGAGATAAACAATTTTGTTTGGTAGCAGTTTTTTAAATCTTGCATAGTTTGAACGCGAAATGGAATTTTTCATTTTTAATAACATTTTTCACGATTAAAACGAAAACTATGCACCTCATCAAAAAAATAATTTTCAGCAAATTTGTAGATTTTTTTGCAGATGAACCACTTTTGTTTTTCAACATTTTTTTTGTATCTTATATAGTTTTGCCGGGAAATGACATTTTTTATTTTTAATAACATTTCTCACGATTAAAAGAAAAATTATGCTTCTCATCAAAAAATAGTATTGAGAAAATTTGTAGGTCTTTTCGAGATGAACAATTTTATCTTCCAACTTTTTTTTCGTATCTCATATAGTCTTGCTGGAAAGTGGATTTTGTTTGAATAACATTTTTCACGATTAAAAAAAAAATTATGCGTCTCATCGGAAAAATATTCTGCAACAAATTTGTAGCAATTTTTGAGATGAACAGTTTTTCCTTTAACATTTTTTTCGTATCTGGTATAGTTTTGCTGAAAAATGGAATTTTTTATTTTTCAAATACCATTTTCGATGGATAAAACCAGAATCGTTGGTCAAAAATGGCTGCATAACGAACTCGTACTTTCTTTTTGAAAATATAAATATTTAGTAAAAAAATTATTTATATTTGTATGCTTAAGAATGAAAATTTCTCCATTTTCATAGCTGCATAGTCTTTGAAATTGTATAATTTCAAGTATTACTTATTTATAGGTTGTTGATTATCGAAGGCCTTGAATCGGGATTCATTCAATTATTTGAAGTTTTTCATTAAAAATTATTTAATTTCAAACGTTTTATTTCGTACCCTCTCAAGATCCCTTTCTTCATTCTGAAATATCACTCCCTAATCAATGACCCATATATTTTTATTAACTTTTAAGATAATTTTGTATTGCCCTTGTGAAAAAATAGTACAGAAAGTTCAATATATGCCTATAATGATTTTTCTATAATAGATTTTCTATATTTTTCTCATGATTATGGGAAAATATTATAGGAATTATTATAGGAAAATCATTACGGAAAAACCAGTACAAAAATAAATAATATTAAAATATTGAAAAAATTATTGCAGAAATGAGAGAAACTGTAAAAAAATGATTTATTTTGGAACACTCATATAAAAGCACATAAAAATTGTGATATTTATGAGAATTATTCACATTTTGAAGAGTTCTCTTCAACAAAGCTATGATGAAACTCAAATACTAGAGTCAGTATATTCTTTTACACAACACATCATTTTAAAAGATAATAAATATATATGACACATATGTGTTATATAATTTTATTAACTTCTTTAACCATTTTTCCCAAGATCATTACTAATCAATATTTATTAATGATAATCTAGGAAAAATATGTTAAAAAAGCGATTAAACTTCCATATATTGCAAAAATCTTATTTCACTACTCAGGGGATGGTTTTCGAGGGTTAATGCATAATAAGTTTGTGAGGCTCAAAATTATAAATTTTATAAATTTAAATTTGAAAATCTACATTTTTGGACGTTTAAATACAACTATTGACTATAATTAACATCAGCAAATGTATTCATTCAGGCCTTTAGTTCGTAATATTGAAAGCCTACAATATGTAAATTAAAAACTATGAAATTTTGAAAATTTGAGGTTAACATTAATAATCAACAAAGCCTTACTTTTAATTATTTTTTAAATATAAAGTATAATTATTTTCAAATGATGAAATTTTGTTAATTTAAAAATGAAACCGAACCATTTTCAATGTTTCGATACATGCTTTCAATTCACAGTTGTTTAATATTACATGATTCCAGTTTGAAATAATTTATTGTTGAAAGTTTCAAGCTGAAATCCGATCAAGAAGTGAGATATAAAATTTTTAAATTGACAGTTTTGAGAGACTTTAAAAGGGAAAAGTCATACAACTTTAATCATATTTGAAATCACTCTGACTTTTGTATATAATAAACTAAGGAGGTTAAAAACTCCACTCATTTTGAGTATAAAAAAATGGGAAACTTATTAACTGAAAAGGAAAAATTTTAAAAAAGTAATAGTTAAAACGCAAAATATATTTATTTACGAAATATTAGTTTCCAATTATTAATTCCATTTCGTTATACAGTTTAGAAGATTTGAAATTGATCCCAAAGAATTTCATACATTATCAACTGAATATTATTTTGTTTTACATTTACGTATTTCAAACTTGAGATACTAATAAAACGAACTAGTTTAAACAAACATGAGGAAAACAAAAGTATCTCACCGAACCAACTTCATGCTGCGAACGGAATGTATTAGCTGCGAACGGAAATGCTTGTAGATTATTATTATTACAAGTTGGTTTGATAAGTAAGGTAAATTTCATGCTAGATAGCGCCAAAATGAACTTTGTAGCATATTGCCAAGAAGTAGCACTCTTTAAACTAACCTCAGCCAAGCTTCAACCATAATCGTCGCTCAGTTTGCGTTTGGCATACGTTTGAATTGAGCGTGTCAGTAGTTTTCGAAAAAATGGAGAAAGAAGAGTTCTGTGCAGCAGTAAAACATTTTAATTTTAAAAATTGGACTGCCGCGTAGATCAAAGCCGAGTTAGATGAAGTTGACGGAGAGTCTGCTCCTCCGTTGAAAACCGTTTATTTTTGAATAAACGAATTCAAACGTGGCCGAACCACAACTAAAGATGAAGCGCACTCCGGACGCACAGTTGCGGTCACCACATTGGATATGGTGGAAAAAAATCATCTTATGGTTATAGAAGATCACCGAATCAAGGTTCGTGAGATTTCTAGGGCTGTAGGCATCTCCATTGTACGTGTATTTAACATCTTGTACGAAAAACTAAAGGTTAAGAAGGTGTGTGTCTAGGACAAAGCAGCAGTCAAAGCAGTGGGTACTGCTCGGTGAAAGTGCGCCAAAGAAGACGAAGACTTTTGTTTTGTTTTGGTTTTGTTAGTTTTGTTAACAATCGCAATAACTCGTAAGAAAAGGAAAGCAAAGAGGGTTTTTATATTTGAAGAAAAAAGAGGGCGATAATGAATTACGAAAACAATATAAGAATGCATGTATAATATATATTGTATGGGTATGATTGTATCCGTAGACCCCTTTCTCGACCTCTTCCTCAGTGAAAGGTACCAGCAGGTTGATGAAAAGTCGAGACAAAAACAATAGCCACCGTCCCGCAAACTCTGGAGTTTGAAGTTTTGTTCAAAAAAGGAGGAATATTATACTCTACTCCCAACATAATGCAGCGCGGCCGGAGGAAATAAGCTGTCGCTGTATGAGAAATGCACCACTGAATCGCAAAATCGAGTTAGCCGTGCAAAATTAAAGTTTTCACGCTAACTTCGAATCTGCATTGTTTTATTTTCACACAATGAATTCGACATTTATGATTCTTTCCTTATTAAGAGTTCATAACTTTCTGGGAAAATTGAGTGCGAATATTTTAGGGGTTGCTTGGAATAAATTAATAGAGCAGTTTTTAAAATAAATAAAGGTGAAAACACAAATCAACTCCAGGAATTTACTACAATCGAGGGTCCGGATTCTATAACAGCCTATAAATTTCTCTCGCTGAACGGCGTTGGCCCCTGGACACTTTTCATACAAGTTTCGAACTTTAATTTTAAAATAGTACATACTTTTACATGAAATTCAATTCCGCATCTCTTTTCTCTGAACAAAAAGTGTTGTAGCTTTTGCCGTTTTCGAAGTAATCTCGAAAAACCCGTTTTTTAGAAAAAAAAACTGAGTCTAGAAGCGAAAGAGTTACTCTTATCAGAAAGGGATTTGGCTTAATGGTATAATAATGAAAAAAAAAATTTTGTTTTTTTACTTCGACTCGTCGTGATTCAGTCATTTCTTGGAATTCTTTGGTGAAATTTACAGGAAATATTCTTTATAATGTTCTACGACTAGTAGAGTAATTAATATATGAACATTTTTGTTGAAACAAAAGTTATCAGTTTTTAACCAAGGCACTGAATAAATCATGCATTCATATTTTCAAACTTATGGGGAGACGACCGAATTTTGAGCAAGAAAAAACTTTCAGCAAGTTGTTCAGAAAGTTATAAATATGTTTTCTACGGAACAAATTATTCTTACAAAAAGGCACTGACTAGTGTTACGGAATTTTCCGTAAGATTAACCGGGTCAAGTATAGCACTTAGGGCTAGTGTTACGGAAAATTCCGTAACTTTAGCCCTGAACGAGCTGGAAAGAGGTTGGTCTTATGAAAAATTCCGTAACGGTAGATAGTTCGTAAAATAAATCATCAATAAGAAATCATGAAGGTTTTAGGTAGGCCGCGCGCATAGTGATGCAAATATGAAATTTACTTTTCGAAAAGGTCTACGTCTTTCAATTTTTAACCACTTGGAAGTTTTTTTTATGATTAATGAGCATTGAATTCTTAAAAAACATACAAAGCTTTTTTTGAAATTCAATGATTTTCAGCCTATTTTGAGGAAAGCATGATTACAAAAAAAGTGCATATTTAAGGAGAGTATTTTTGTTTCAGCTCTTAATCCTTATGCATATGTCTATAATCAACTTTAATGACAACTTCAATACATCAAGAAAGCAAAAAATTTGTTTATTTTACAATTTTACTGTTACAAACAAGTTTGATAAACAAATGAACAATTTTTCTACTTTTTTACGAAAAAAATTCTTTGCGATTTAATATGTATCAAAGTAGCTTCTCAAGCTTATTACATTCCAGAAAATCGTTTACACCTAACATTCAGTTGTGTTGTAAATAACTTAAGTCAACAAATAGAACCTTTTCATCCCTTCTTCCAGAAAAAATATTAATTTCCATCTTATATCTATCGAAATTGTTTCCTAGACTCACTAAACTACAGAAAATTGTTATTACTTAACATTTAGTTTCGTTACAAATGATTAAGGTTAAAAAATAGAAAATTTGCATCATTTTTTTGTGAAGAAAAATTCTTTGCTGTCTTATATGTATCTGAGTGGCTTTTTACACTTCCTAAGCTGCACGAAATTATTAAGACTTGAAATTTAGCTTTGTTGAAAATGCTTTCATTAGAAAATAGAACATTTCCCAAAGAAAAAAATTATTCTGTATCTAATGCCCATCGAAATAGCATCTGAAACTATTTTGATAAACTATTTTGATACATATAAGATGGAAAAGAATTTTTTTCCGAAAAAAGGATGAAAATATTCCATTTTTTTACCTTGAATTATTCATAACAAACCTAAATTTTAAGGTTCAACAATGTTCTTAAGTTTATTATGTTTGAGAAGCTACTTCAATAAAAATTAGACGACAAAGAATTTTTCCGTGAATAAAGGATCAAAATTGTCTATTTGTTAACTTTAACTATTCAAAACAAAGCTAAATATTGAGCGTAAACAATAATATGCAGTCTAGTAATTCAAGTAAATCATTTTGATACATATAAGGTGGAAAAAAATTTTCCATGGAAAAAGGATGGAAATGTTCTATTTCTGAACTTAAATTATTATTCACCATACAGCTGAATGTTAAGTGTTCACAATTGTTAGTAAGTCTGGGAAGATACTTTGATACACATTAGACGACAATACATTTTTTTCTTGAAAAAAATAGAAAAATTGTTTATTTGCTTACAAATATTGTTTATAAGAATAAAATTGTACAATAAACACATTATTTGCTTTCTTTGTACGTGTATGTTGTAATTAAAGTTGACTTCAAATACATACAAGGGTTAAGAGTTAAAAAAAAATATATATTTTTCTTAAATATGCACTTTTTTGTAACCTAGTTTTCAAAAAAATAGGCTAAAAATTATTAAGTTCAAAAATATCTTGCTTCAAAATATGAATGCATGATTTACTCAATGTCCCAGGTAAAAATGTACAACTTTTGTTTGAACAAAAATGTTCATATATTATTCGCTTCACCAGTCGCAGAACATCATGAAGAATATTTTTCGTAAATTCCATCAAAAAATTCCTAGAATTAGGTGAATTATGACGAGTTGAAGTCAAAAAAGAGAAAAAATGTGTTTTCTAAAAAGCGGAGTTTGCGGGCTTACTTTGAAAACGGTAAAAGCTACAACTTTTTTGTTCAGAGAAAAAGGATACGCAATTCAATTTATGGGACTGCACCACTATGAATTTATTTCAGAATCTTTGAAATTTAATATTTCAAAAAGTTACGAATTTAGGTTTTCTTTTTCTTGTTTTGATGGGAGAAGTAATTTCTTCAAGTTTTGTATGAAATTTTTTTTAATAAAATCAAAATTCTTGACATAGTTAACGAACAAAATTTTTTTTTTTCGGACTACGGCAGAGCTACAGGTCGCTGTAATCATCTGAAACAAAAAGTCGAACAAGATTAATAAACATGAATAGACTAGCTATCGTCGTACACGGGGATTTTTTTTTTTTTGACAAAATGGCAACCTTTTTTTGTTCTGTTTTTGTTTTTTTTCAATTTTTAATCATTATTTTTCTCCGAACGTTATGAAAAAAGTCCCCGTGTACGACGAGAGATAATCTATCTAAAAATTCACTCAGAATATTTGAGCCAAATAGGATGAGTGGTTTTCGAGAAACCTCTGCCGCAGTGGCAAAAAACATGGTTTCGAGAAAAAGGCATTCAAAGTTTGGGGTACGAATTTCAGCCAAAGTTTTACAAATCAAAATTTACTATTCAAAATAAGGATCTGGTAATAATTCTTTACGGATTCCGATATTTTTTTCTTAGAAATACTCAGCATTAAATTTAGAAGAGAGTTATCATGTCCGATGTACAAATTTTTGATGCGTGCAATTTGACATAAACAAATTAAATGGAAAAATCAGGAATTTCCATAATTTCATCATTTTCTTGAGATCCAAGTACATATTTCAAATCGATAACGATCATAATCAGTGAAGACACTCTTGTAAAAGATAAATATATGATTAATAATAATAATAAAAAAAATTTTAATTTTGAAAATTTCACAGTGGTGTAGTCCCGCATTATAAGAATATGTACTTTTAGAATTAAAATTCGAAATTTATTTGAAAAATGTCCAGGGGCCAAAGCCGTTCATCGAGAAAAATTTATAAGCGGTTATAGATACTGGTATTAAAAGTGTAACACAAATGTTCAGTCTTATGACTTTGAAAAAAAATTCCAAGGTTTGAAATTCTCATCGATAAGCAACAGTTCACGAATACATAATTTATGTACCAGCTGTTAAACAAGAAAAAAGGCTGTGGTTGAGGTCATTGAATTTTATCGCGCTCCTTGTCTTTCCCCAGCAGCGTGTTATCTTAACTAGCAGAAAGTTTCGCTTTATCGGCGGATACTGTTTGCGCATCGAAAATTGAAAAGTTTCCGGTATATCTCTAAATCAAGACTTCGCGGCCTTCGATTTTCCCTTTTCCCGCAGAATATTTATCCCACGAATGAATATATATATATATATATATATATATATATATATATATATATAAA
>JAUMHM010000050.1:12318971-12331436 GCA_032362435.1 Melikaiella ostensackeni | reverse complement strand
CAAGCCTTTCAAATAATAAGCGTTTCGTCCTAGGCTGACTTACCGGACTCATGAGTAAGGCAATGTAAATCAGCCCTTGTCCTAGACACTTTAATTAATTTTTTCATTAATTTATAATTTTTGTGATTAAAAAAAATTATATTATGTATAAAAGACATTTTGGTCACGGATAGGGACCGAAATTCAACATGAATGACTTGAACATTGCATGCTCTGATTGCGGATAGGAATCGGGACTTAAGGAAACATTGTAAGACTTATTTTACCTTCCTACACCTCAATCAATTCTCAATCAGTTTTCCATTTTTGTGAATTTTTGTTTGCTTAAAAAAAAAAATTTCTTTAAATATTGAAATTTTTTATTTTTTGATCAAATCCATCTCATATTTAAGTTTTATATCACATTTAGGCACAAGGAAAAGGTTAAGAGAACAAAATCAATGGAAGATTTTAGTTTTAGAGGTGGTTGAAACTTAAAGCATCCAAGTTGGAAAGCGTTTCAGGTCCTGATTAAGAAAATGAAACAACTTTATTTACATATTTTTCTCGTTTTTTTTTTTAATTTGTTACCTAACTAAAAAATGAATTCGTGTTTTAAAATTCCGTTTTAACTACGAAACTCTTGGAAATAAAAAAAAAAACAAGAATCTAACGATCAAATTTGTCGAGCAACAGAAATTTGATTTGATTTTGTTGTCCAAATTTGATCGTTAAAATTTGAATTCTGATAGATTTTGAATTTAATTTCTTAAATTTTCAAATTCTGTTTTTTTCTGAAAGAGAAAAAACATAGTATTTTCGAAAAAGTTATTAAACTAAATACAGTCATCGCAGAGTGTCACCTATTCACCTTTAGTCACCTATTTTAAAACTTGTCACCTATTTCACCTATTTTGGAAATTTGTCACCTTTTTACCTTTTTCAGTTGAAAAACTAGTTTTATCCAAAATTGCAATTTACAATGCCTTAGAGTTGATTCGTGTGAGCTGAAATAAACTGCAATGTTTTTGAAACCGGGTTTGTGGTCGGGAATTTTTTTGATTCTTATAGTTTTAGTAGAAGAACTTATTCAATCAGGATTGCAAGTGGGAAGTCTTACAGCTTTAAAAGCTTCCAATTTTGAATTGTCGAATTTTAAAATTATTGTAAAATTACTTCATTTTGGAGGCTTGAATTCAACAATTTAAATTTTTTAAATCTCGTATTTTTTAATTGTTAAATTCAGAACGTTCAAAAATTGAAAAAATACCATTTTGAATGTTTATTTTTTATCCAAATTAGCGAGTCGCTTTTTCCCTTTTGTTTGCTTTTTTGAATTGTTAGCCTCCTGTTCAGAATATGGTTCCAGTTGAAAGGATTTCCGATTTAATATTTTTAATTTGAAATACATATAAAATTGTTAGATATAAAATTTAAATTTCTCAAAAGTATACAGGTATTTTAGAAATGAAGGCCCTAATATTTCAAGAATATTGTATTCATAACATTCAAAATTCAATCGTTTTAGCTCGAAACATGATAAATTAAATCATTTCAAATCTCGAGTGTTTGCGATTCAACTATATTGCTGTTTGAACCCTTCTATAGATTTATCACATTTTTACAAATTCAACAATTTCAAATTCAAGTAGCAAAAATTGGACAGTTTCAAATTGAAAAGCTTAATAATTGAATGATTTTACGTTTAAGGTCTTCAATATTTAAGAAGAAATTGAATTTTCAAGATTTTGAAATTGAACCCTTTAAGATTCTGCAAATCTTTTGCAAATTAAGAGCCTTAATAAGTGTTGAATAATTTTAGATTGCAACATTCAAAATTGCTTGATTGTGAATTGAAATCGTTCAAAGCTGCAGAATTAGAAATTAAAGCCTTTTAATACTTTCATTACTTTTATTTCCAAACGATGAAAATCGAAAAATTCCAGATTAAAATTTTTAATATTGAACAGTTTTAAATTAGGAGCATGTGAAATGGAAGAAATGTGAATTTAAACGTTACTGTACAATTTTCACTTGAAATCCTTCTTAGTTGAAAAGTTTTAAATTGAAGATGCTAAAAATTTCATCTACTTTGATACTTTATAAATTGCAGAATTTTAAACTATAGCAACAAGTGAAACTGAATAATTTATGAATTGAATCCTTCAAAATGGTATGATAAAATTTAATTTTAGATTGCAAGGAACAATTTTAAATATAAAGCGTTCAATTGTTCAAAATTGTAGGATTTCCGACTGAATGTAGGTAAAATAATTTCCAACAGAAAAGGTAAAATAATTAAATTGGAAGCATTAAAAATTGATTAGTTTTAGATTAAAAATTTATAAATGAGTACAATTTCTGTTTGAAGACCTCGAAATAAAAATCGTTCGACTTTGATGGCCTCTACTTTTGAATTATACGTACAATACTAAATATTTTTTATTTCGAGAGTCTTTAATTTTTTATTTTCAATTTTAAACGATTCAAAGTTCAAATGTAGAATTGTTCCGCATTAGATTTGTAAATGCAGATATTCTCATTTGAATAGATACTTCAAATTAAAAAAGCAGTTTTAAGAGCTTGAATTTTAAAATTAAAATGACCGGGAACATTTTTTTTTAAACTCGAGAAATGAGTTGTAATTATTTCTGAGTCTTGAATGGCCGCTAGGGTAGCCCTTATTTTTCAAAATTATATTTTTTTGTTTTGACCCTCTAGTTTTGTTCGATTGCAAAAAAAATATCTCCAAATTTAAGATAACGGTTAATATTAATCCGTGCCCCAAAGACCATGAAGTTTCCCATTGATTTAATATGGGAAAAGGGCAACTTTTTGCATATTTATTTGACTTGTACAACATTTTTTTCGGTCACCTATTCGTCACCTATTTTCGAAAAAAAATTCACCTTTTTTAACTCCAATAGATACTATGATGACTGTAAATAATAAATTTAA
This sequence comes from Melikaiella ostensackeni, assembly GCA_032362435.1. NCBI lineage: Eukaryota > Metazoa > Arthropoda > Insecta > Hymenoptera > Cynipidae > Melikaiella > Melikaiella ostensackeni. The sequence continues at coordinate 12,328,499 of JAUMHM010000050.1, read as the reverse complement.
GTAATTTATCAACTCAATTTTCTCAATATAAAATAATATAAGTCATTAAAAATTGGAAGATTGAGAATAAAAAATATTCATATTTTTCTAAAATCAGAATCTTTCAGAATTTGCTCTCGCTACGATCAATAATAACTTAAACCATCTAAAATATATTTTTTAAACATGAAAATTTCAAATTAAAAGAAACATTTTATCTTATGGTAAAATTTTGTTACAAAATATAATTGTATTCGGGAACTGTTAAAAAATATTGACTAAATTTTGAAGATTTATATATGTTTATTCACTAAATATAAATTTGAATCCTGTAGTTCAAACAACGATTCTTTAACAAACGGTTTATTTACAAATGCGAGTAAGAAATCTACATTGTCAGTTTGACTGACTGGCATTACCTAAGGGAAATTACGATACATCATCAGATAGTTTTACTTTGAGGACATCTTTGCCAACCAAAGTTGAGAGACTGTTTTCTTGTGCTACAGTCAAGGTCAATGTTTTGTGAGCTCTTACAGCCATCGTGACTGCCTCATCCATGCCGTATTCAACTGCATATTCGATTATGCTCTGAAATTTAATCAAAATTAGGTTTTAATAAACGGTGTTATCTAGAATATCGAATAAATTAGTAATTAAGAATATAAATAAAAAGACTAAAGGGCTATTTTTCTATAAACCTCTAATTGAAGACGTGAGAGTGACAACCAGATAAGGACCAAAAACAAAATTTACAGGATGAACAAAAAAAGTTTTCTGTGATAAGTTTTCAAATATAAAATTTTTATGAAACTATAGAATCATTTTTTCCCCAATAACTCTACACTGAAGATATGAAAACGTTAGAAAGAAAATTTTCTGTATGGAACGGAGAAAACCAAATGGTCCTTATTCATTTTTCCATCTGATAAATTTTAAAACTGCGTATTTTTCTCACAATATTCTGAAAATGTAGTAAGGACTTGCTTGGGCCTGTTAAAAATGTGCAATGTATATATTCTATGATATGCCAAAATTTCAAAAAATATTCGCAGTGGAATTTGAGAATTTATGAAATTATGAGAATATAAACTGAATAAGGACCAAAAGTAAAATTATTTCTATACTACATGATATAAAATTTAGTCAAAATTATAGAAGTACGTGGCCATCATTTAAAACATTTCAGGGAGGCGAGAAAATATTTTTTTCTTATTTTGCAGTGTTTGGGGAAGGAAAAAACAAATGGTCCTTATCCAGTTGTCATTCTCATAATTTTAAAATACTACATTTTTTCGAGCGAAATGAGAAATTATTTTTAGATATTCCTAATCTGTATCGATGAATTGTGTCCTACATTATTTAAAATCGTTAAAAACAGTATTTCGAAAAGTAGGCCCTTGTCCAGTTGTCTTTCTCATGTCTTCAATTGAATGTTTTATGAAAAAAATTATCTAACTTACCAAAATAGCTTGTGTGTGCCCCCTGTCCATGCATGCATCGAAAATTTCACGTATGCATTCTGGGTTCACAGAACCGATAACTAAATTCTTCGAACTTATCAAAACGGAAAGTATTTCCAACATTTTATCAAATTCGTCACCACGTACACATAATATTGCAAGGTTCTCCAATACAGCGGCTGAGTAGTTGTAACCTCTTCTAGCTGTGGCTTTTATATCCTGTAAAAATAAGAAATTAGACGATTAAAAAACAGATTCAATTAAAAACCTTTTAGAGGAAGATGAAAATATTCAACCTGAAGTTGATTCCAGGTAGCCCAGGCATTTACTGCGAAGGTTTTATGCAACGGAGATTCTGGTGGCGGTTTACAGTGTCCAGTCTTGAGATCAAACAAATTAGTCAATACTTCTTCATTTCTCATAAAATCAAACATGAGGGCTTGTGAAAATAGAGTCGGTAGTAATTCTCGTCCAACTTCTGGTTTTTGAGTCTTCACGACATGCAACATTTCTTTAAAAACCAAAATCTCTGGAGTGTAAATATTTGGTATAAATTCTTGGTAGACTTTCATGAAGGAATCGAATTGAAGATTATTCAAATGCAGCAACATGTAATAACGATAGTAAACGTTCTCCTGAAAAGAGAAATATGTTTAGAGGAAATATCTTCTTGATACAACAGACATTTCATTAAATTCAAGGGGTACACAACTTTTACAATCGTTCTGAATAAGATGTAATAACAGAATTTAAAATCGTGCAAATCAATATTATTCATGCCGATTCATTCATTCATTTATTCATATCAATATTATTATTTTTGAATCTATTCACTAATTATACAAATGTACTCAATTTTCGTAATATGTAATATGAATTTGAAACTCGTCCCAATTTCGGAATTGCTTTCACTATTTTCGTCATTCTTTAATTTTGCAGGCTTCTGTTTATAAAATATCTATAAATGCTTAAAATTTGAAAATTTTCAATATTGGACACTCCGATTTGAAATTATTTTACTTTAAAAGCTTTAGTGTGAAATTATTCTATTTTAAGGTTTTATTATTACATTTTCAGGGTTGAACGTTTCTAACTGCAAGAAAAATTACTTTGTAATTTTTACAGCAACTTACAATTCTTCAGTTTGGGGGATTCACACTTAACCTTTCGACTACACCCTGGGTCAAAATGACCCGGGACTATTATTTTGAACATCGACACTTTAAAGCAGGGCTTAGCATGGAGACCATTGGACCATCTAGCAAAAATTAAAAAACTGAAAATTTGAGATTTTTTCATAAATAACTGATTTTTCAACAATTTCTTTATACTTTAACATTTATTTTTTCATAATATTATTATCCTAAAATATTCAACGATTTTTCAAGTGCGTTCCATTGCTTTTTGCTAAAATCGGTTTGATAGTTTTAAAATAGCAGTCATTTCAAAAAACGATAGGGACAATTTGACCCAGACTGTAGTGCATGAAACTTTAGAGAAGTGTGTAGTCGAAAGATTAAAATAGTTGTATTTTGTAATTTCAGTCATAAATGAGTTTAATTTATACTCAATGTGATTTAAAATAGTTCAATTTTAAAAGCTATAATTTAAAATTATAACATTTTATACAAGATTTCTAAAAATTGTAAAGTGTTTAACTTTACATTTTCTTATTTCAAATCATAAATTTTAAAAAGTTTTATTTACAAGATTTAACGTGCAGTTTTGAAATTCTTTAATGTTAAACTTTCTCAATTTTAAATTCGTTAATAATTCAAAAGGTTTTCAGTTATTAACATTTTAAATTGTTGAATTTTAACCACTCCTTTCAGTATTGCTAAGTCTTTAAGTAAGTTTATTTCATTACCAATTCTTCGAATTTGAAATAGTTTAGTTTGAAACGTTTCAATCTTAATTTGATAAATTGTTCAAAATTTCAATTGAAATTTTGTACTTTATGTACTTGTACTTGAATTGAAAAATATCTTAATTTTTAAAAAAGCTACTTTGCAATTTTTAGAATTGCTTAAATATTCAAGACTTGATATTTTAACTATATTTTCAACTCGTTTTTAATTTAGCTACCGATGTCATCAAAATTCAAAGTCATGTATCCTTCGGTAAATAACCTAAAAAAATAATCGTTTTTATAATTAATATATCTTACAAACAAACCTTGTAGCTGTCACCAATAAGAACATAATTTTTATGTGCGAGAAGAAGTTCGTGTAGTCTTTTTCCAAGTACTAAAGAGTTACATTCATAGGCCATCTTCATTGAGTTAACGAAAAAATATGTGTCTCGAGGATCTTTTAACTCCAATTCTTGGCCTTCCAACTTATTCAAAACTTCCGTGAGAGATTTTTCTCCAAAGCTATCTGAATGAGAACAAATTATTTGTATTTTTTTTTGGCAGACGAAAAATTAAGTGACATTTCAATATGCACTCACGGTCTGTAGAAAAGCATTCCAATAGATGCAGGTAGGAGGTAAGAGACGGTTTCACGTTGATACGATCGAATTCATTGTAAATCGTTACAAATACGTTTCGTTTATCTTTCTTCATCATCGCCGCTAGGCTCAAAGAAGCGTTAAAAGTTTTGATATCGGGTCGCAAATGGTTTTCTGCCATTTCCTTGTAGATAGTGAACAGCAAATCTAAGCGGCCTTCATCTTGTTTCTTCACCATTCCAATCCCACTGATCAAATAATCGTACGCTGTTTTGCAGATTGGTATTCCTTTTTCTTTACATTCCTCGTACAATTCCCAAGCTAGGTATAACTGTGATATAAAGTAATATTAAGTTTTAAATAATTTTCGAATCAAATCTCGTAAATACTTAGGCTATGAGAGTAATACAGAAATTGGCCTCATACATTTTTATACTTGGCACAGCCACAGATCAAGGCATTGTAAGCTGCTGCAGCTACATTTCCACCTTGTTCTGTCAAACTTTTGAACAAAGCTTCTCTTTCAATATTTTCTCTGTAATTTAGAATAACAATTAGTGAAAGAAAAAGTCTGAATACAAATCTTAAGTCGAGATGACATGATTTTACTCAAAAAGAAAAATCCTGAATGTTGAAAAATACCGAAAATATAATTATCAAAATAGAAAATTTCCGAAAAATAATAAAACTACCAAAAATGTTTATTAACGACATTGGAAAATTCTTATGTCGTTTTGGCAAAAAAATGCATTTTCATTTCTTAGACAAAAAAAAACTCTCTCTTCATTTCAATGTGCGGGCACAGAGCAGACTATTATGGAACATACTCTGTACAATTGGACAAATTTTAAAAAAAAATCTAGAGATAAAAACGCTGGGATTTTTCAGTAAATTGACTGAATATATTCAGAAAAACAGCCGCTATCTTGTCAATTTTGAACTTTTTAAGAAATTTCCAACGAATTTCGAAATATGACAAGAAATTCTATCAGAATCGAAAAGAAAAAGATTAATACCTTCATTAGCTTGACAAACGGCACATTTTTAACAAAAATTTGGACCATGTTTTGATAATCTGCGTTTTCAATTTTAAAAATTCAAACTCATTACTTGGTCAAAGCAGTTTTTTTCCAAATCGGTAAGATACGTGTCGCCTTATTCCCTTTTAAAAACAACATATTCAAGTGGCAAATGATTCTGTGACTCAAGCATGGACTGCGAATTCACAAAATCCCGAAATTTCAAATTCCCGAAAATAGTAAAATCTCAAATTCAGTAAATTACAGAAATTTCAAATTTTCAAAATAAGTAAATTACCAAAAAAATGTTACATATTTTGTATCTGTTAGAATAATATTTTATTTTATAGATATACGTGCAAACTGAAAACAGTTTACAATTGATAAGGTACATGTTGAGTTGCTTACAATCTATGTAAAATTTAAAGTAGGTATTTTCGGGTATTTGAAATTTCGCGTTTTAAAATATTTCGTTAATTTTATAATTTTATGATAAATATAATTTTATGATAAAATGTAATTTGAAGTTTTTGAAATATTCCATTTTGTTAATTATATTTTCGGTATTTTGTAACATTCAGGATTTTGCTTTTTCGGCAAAATTATGTCATCCCCTTAAGGCCTTAAGTTTATATTCTACCTTCGACGGAATTGCACAGAAATAATTTCTTCAAGGAATTTTACAACCGTTCTGACTTTTTATAATATTTTTAATAATCTATATAGATAAAAGTTTTTTTTTATCAAAATACTTACTTCCATGTACTGACCCAAGGGCTTCGATTAGAAACAGAGAACCATCGTTCCTCTATCAGTTCGTCATCAATTTGTGGTGTGGAATTGTAAAAACACAACATCTCAAACAAGGCTAGTTTAGTTTCAACCTTTACATCGCCTTCCAACAGTTTGTATATTTGAAGTGAATCGGTAACATTCCCAGACTTAATAACGTGCACTAGCAAATCTTCAGAAACTTGACTCTTGTCTGTATAAACAGCTCGAGGAAGAAACGACTACAAAAAATATAAAATGTAACATATTAATGTTCTAGTTGAATCTGGGGCACGTAATTTCTCCCAAATAAGTTAATATTTTTGACGAACCTCGATAACAGGTTCAGCATTTTTATGCTGAAAAAATTCAGCATGTTGTTCGCGAACCCACATTGCTGCTTTTCTACCTGCCTCTTTTGAGAGAGCAAATGCTCTTTTCTCGAGATTTGATACAGGAATTAAATAGGGATCGTCCACATATTTATAATGTGGAGCTGTGCGATCTCGGCCGATTGTACTTTCCAGGGCCTGTAGAGTTTTCGTAGTTTATTATTAAATTAGGAATAAGTTAATAAATTCAATTACTCATAATTAAGATTAGTAATCACTACTAGCAAATTATTGTTTTTGGATACTGAAATTTATTTTAAAAACTTCTAAGCTCTGAAAAAGTATCTTTATTTGGAAGTTAGTCTTACAATATTTTGTAAAGGTATATGTTAATATTTTCAATCATTAATAAACGTAAACATGTAATAATCATAGGTAAAACCATTGTAGATACTTATATTCAGTCATTAAACAACTTTCGAATTTAAAAGTTTGATTGCGTCTAATTTCTAGCGCTTTTTAATTTAGATTCTTTTCAATATGAACATTTTCATTTAAAATGAATCCGAACTTCAAAAATTCCAGTTCTGAAAGATACTCCTGATTTTTTGAAATTTTAGATTCATTGAAAAACTTGAAATTGTTTTAAAATTGAATTTGTATGGTTTATTATGTTGAAATATTTGAAACTTTTAACGTTTCAAACCTAAAAACCGTAGAATATTCGTGTCCAATATAAATTGAATCTGAAGGCTCAAATCTCAGAGCATACTGATATTACAGTTTACAGCACGCTAATTTCAAAATTTTGTGAAAAGATTTTTTATTTAAATTATCTAAAACGCTTTTATTGCAAAGGTCAGTCATTTACGTACTTTTAAAATATCGGTAGGACCTCTTTCCTTCCTGTTAGGTATCTGAATTTCTGTAGATGCTCCTGGGGTTGTTGTGATAGATTGAACTTGAAGAAGTGCATTTTGCACTAGATTCCTAAACATATTTTTATGAAATGAACTTAAATATATACTTATTAGCTATAAGATTAAATTGTCCTCTTAGAGGTTTTAAGCATTAAGTTAATAATTCTAAATCCAACATTAATAAAACACCTGCAACATACGTAAAAAATAAAAAATAATTTTTACTTAACAAATGAAAATCTCTATTATAAACATTAAGAAATTAAGAGTAAACAATCGATTCAATAAACAAACAAACGATTCAATAAAAAAGTCGTTTGGTAATACGAAATTGAAATTCATTTAGACCAAACACAAAAAGAAATACATTTTAATGTAGTCGAATTAAATTGTATTTAATATGATTATCTCTACAGATTTTCATACATTTCATTACTTTGATACTAAAATTATTATATTATTGAAATAATGAACGATAAAATAGCATAACCTAAAAATAACATGATTCAGACTCGTTGTTATTCGTGAGTTTGAGCCTCTATTTTACAACATCGGCTTTTTTATTACAAAAGGGATATTTTTTACTCACCGATTTGTTAGTTTGTTTCTGAATAAATTCATGTTAGCGAACTTTATTTGTGAAAATACAAACTTTGTTGTCTGATATAAGCGGATAGCAGACAGAAATTCATAAAACAGTAAGGTTAGGATTCCGGCAATTGAACTTTGTCGGCAATGTAGACATTTTTCTCGTCAGACAGCTTCAGTTGATAATACAAGTGTTGATAAGTTAAACACCTTCTATTTTTGCAGGATTTATAAAAATGAAATTTTAAAAAATTAATTGTAAGGGATATATAATCAAATATTTATAAATTATAAAAAATATCATAAAGTGAAATTTCACTGGCTTAGCAAAAGAGCACAATGAAAAAAAAGATTTCTTCACATACTAAATAAATAATAAAGCAGCGATTAATCTTGAACAATTTATGTATTGTAAACAATTTGTTTTGTTATGTTTATTCAGTTTTTATTCTAAATGACGTTTTTGGATAGTGAATTTAGTAAAAAATAAAAAATTCGTCCATTTTTCCAAACAAACCTCATTTAATTATCCCATAAATTCTACATAAAGTTCAAAACCATTTTTTAAGGCACTAAGGTAAATGAAATTTAAATGATAAAAAAAAGAAATATTTTTAAAAAGTATTACAGGGTGTCTACTAACCGGGAAAATCGGGAAATAGCTGGGAATTAAAATATAACCAGGAATACAAATTCAAACCGAGAATCACACTTGAAGTTTTCGAAAATGTTATATTTATTATTAATCGTGATAACAAGACCAATTAATTAAAGAATTGTAATAAATATGACAAGAAAGTGTTGAGAAATTAGAACATTTCCAAAATTTTATAACAATTAAGAAAAATGTTTAAGCTCTGAACAAATGGTTTTTTCTAAGAGATGTAAATTATTAATAATCAATTGTTATGAAATTCTACTTTATTGCGCAGACCCTTTTAATTTGAATGTTTTTAAAAATATCGATTTAAAAAAAAATTATATTGTATTTTCCAAATTAGGACATATAGATTAGTGATATTTTTTAATCACCTTATACAAGATTTGTTGAAAATTACTTTTGTGATTTTTTTTTTCTAAATCAAACGAGCTGTCTACCGTTACGGAATTTTCCGTAACTACAGCCCTGGCCGTATACTTGACCGGGTTAGTCTTACGGAAAATTCCGTAAAACTAGTCGTAAACTCGTTTGAATTTCGTATCACACTTACCCGATTAAGATTAAAGATAGTTTTCAAGATTAAGGATAGTTTTTTGTAATTGTTAAATCTTTGAAATATTCTAAAATGTTTTGAAATCTTTGAAACCCTTTGGAATCTTTGAAACATTTGTACAATTTTGGAATCTTTGAAATCTTTCTGAAATCTTTAAAATCTTTGAAATCTTTGCGAAATCTTTGAAATCTTCTGAATTATATCTGAGAATTATATCTAAGAATTATTTACCAATTAGAATCCCAATCTTGGAAATCGTCTGAAATCTTTTGAAATCTTTGTGGAATCTTTGCTTTTTAAATTATTTTGAAAAAAACTTGACGTACTTTCGTATTTTTAGAAATTAAAGCGTGGAATTACATACATGTAGAATTGCTTCCTTATACTTCTAATCTGCAATTCTTTTTATCTTCTAATCCGAATTCCGAAACAAAGAAAAACATCCAGAAACATGCAAAACGTATAAAATCAGTCTTACCCACTGCATCTTATTGACCAGAAAACCAGGTGATTTGCATCTTCCACGGACTATCATAAATGCGCGTTCTGTCAATTCCTCTGAGTTTCAAGAATATTTTTCAACGAGATGTAAAAAACTACCTACTTCTTGCATTGGAAACAAATAATAACAATGTTATCTATACTTTTTTATTTATGTTTTTACTTTTTTACTGTTTTATTACTTTCTTATTTTTATTTATACTTTTTTTGTTATTAAATCAAATCAAAAAACAAATTATATTTCAAAAACAGTTCTGAAACAGGGTGTCCACTTAGGAACAGCCCATAAA
>JAUMHM010000050.1:12290697-12301753 GCA_032362435.1 Melikaiella ostensackeni | reverse complement strand
CCCCCCCCCCCCCCCCCCCCCCCCCCCCCCCCCCCCCCCCCCCCCCCCCCCCCCCCCCCCCCCCCCCCCCCAAGAAGGTGTAAAAAATTGTCCACTTAGTATATGGACGATATAGTCAAATACAAAAATTCAGAATAAGATATTTTGATAATGAATAAACATTGAAAAAGCCGATATAGTCAAATACAAAAATTCAGAATAAGATATTTTGATAATGAATAAAAATTGAAAAAGCAATATAGTTACATACAAAAATTCAGAAATACCTCTAAGATATTTTCATAATGAATAAAAATAGCTTGTTTCAATATTTATCTTTTCACGATCTATTTTTTTTAGCAGAATCTAAAAAAATGTGTGCTTGCCCTTGAACAGTCTGTTAGTTTAATGCTAGAAAGGAATTGTTCCTGCATCCTTCGCGGTTCAAAATAAAAATTCGACGAAATGGACGTCCAGAGTTCCAGACTCCAGAGTGCCCAGTCTAGTATTAAGAGGCTGAAAGCTGAAACTAGCAGCCCAACTGGTATATGGCTTGAGGTCTCGATTGTATTTTGTAAGCACTGTTAGCAGCCTTCTGTCTCCAAGATAATCGCTTGCAGCCACCCTCTAAAAACTCGAGTAAGGTCCGATTTAGAGTGTGTCAGAAAAGACTGGATGGATGTTGGTTGTTTTTCTCTTTTCTCGTCCTTCCTGGGAACCACTGTCTGAAAATAGTCTCCCTAGTCCCAGTACAATCACATAATTCGTACTTTCATAATGTCATTGTTTCTGAAAAAAAATAACGATGATAATGACTAAATTATCAAAGATGTACAAGAAAATTAAATTTTGATGCTTACTCCTTTCAATATAATTTAGATTAATTGCTCGGGGCTTTTTGCAAGCCTGAGAAATAATACTAGTTTTTGGTTTTGTGACTTAGAAAGAAAATTGTAAGAAAAAAGGAATAGATTTAGGGTAAAACGCGCACAGATATATACCAAAAAACTTACACTAAAAATGTAACTTTCTCTCGAACTTTCTAGAATAAATCACTGAAGAGGGCCCCCATATATGGAGCCGAAACGTCTGATGGAAATTTAAATTTGAAAAAAAATATCGAAAAACCATTAACTCGAACGAAGTCATCTTATGCAACTGAAATTGCACAAAAGGCCTTCAAACGAGAAAAGTATATTTGCTAAACATACTTTTCTTGTTTAAAGGCTTTTTGTGCAATTTAAGTTTCAGAAAAAATTGAAAAAGCATGAACTCAAACAAAGTCATCTTATGGAACTGAAATTGCACAAAAGGCCTTTAAACGAGAAAAGTATATTTGCCAAACATACTTTTCTTGTTTAAAGGCCTTTTGTGCAATTTCAGTTGCATAAGATGACTTTGAGTTCATGCTTTTTTAATGTTTTTTCAAATTTACGCAACAGAGACATTAAGCCATAGACTTTGAAAATTTATATTTGAAAAAAAAAAATGAAAAAACAAACTCAAACAAAGTCATCTTATGCAACTGAAATTGCACGAAAAACCTTTAAACGAGAAAAGTATGTTTGCCAAACATACTTTTCTCGAGCATCTTATGTAACTGAAGTTGTAAAAAAAGTTTGTTTGCCAAGCATACTTTTCTCGTTTGAAGGCTTTTTGTGAAATTTCAGTTGCATAAGATGACCTTGAGTTCACATTTTTTCAATTTTTTTTTCAAAGTTACGCAACAGAGACATTAAGCCATAAACTTTGAAAATTTAAATTTGAAAAAAAAAATGAAAAAATAAACTTTAAGTCATCTTACTCAACTGAAATTGCACAAAAAGTCTTTAAACGAGAAAAGTATGTTTGCCAAACATACTTTTCTCGTGCATCTTATGTAACTGAAGTTGCAAAAAAGTCTTCAAACGAGAAAAGTATGTTTGCTAAGCATACTTTTCTCATTTGTGCAATTTCAGTTGCATAAGATGACTTTGTTTGAATTTATGTTTTTGCAATTTTTTTTCAAATTTAAATTTCCAAAGTTTATGGCTTAATGTCTCTTGTTTCGTAAATTTGAAAAAAAAAAACATTAACTCAGTCATCTTTTGCTACTGAAATTGCACAAAAAGTTTTTAGACGAGAAAAATATATCTGCCAAACATACTTCTCTCGTTTAAAGGCTTTTTGTGCAATTTTACTTGTAGAAGATACTTTGTTTTTCAATTTTTTTTTAATTTACGAAACAGAGACATTAAGTCATAGACTTTGTTTCCGCTCCGCTGAGATTCGGTTCTTGGTCGACTCTGCGAAATTTAAATCTTCCTTTACGGACCCCAAAGCCACAAAGCCAAACACTAGTATAATTTGGACTATTAAGAAATAAACTTCAAGAAAAATATTAACAAGAAAATAACAAACAAATCTTGAATAGTTTCTGAGAACTAATTGTAGAAATATGAAGACTTTCAGAGCTTGAGTTACAGGCGAGAAATACTTTTGACATTTTAAAGAAGCATCTTTAGTGCCTGAGAGCTTGTAAGTTTCTTGAAGGTCCCGATCCAGAGTAACGGTATCAGAAGAAGATTGCTCGAGGAAGTCCAGCAGGCCGGGACGAGTGCAATTTGATCGAATCCCACAAATAATGCCCACATCCCCGCCTGCCGAAAATTCGAATGTCATTGTCCTCTTTTTTGCTTTCAATAAAGCTTTCCTTGATGTTGGTACTTTCGTCAGAAATTGCAGGGCACTTACGGTCTTTGTATTTTGTAGAATTTCTCTCACGTCAGCTGGAGGATGAATTTCCTGCATTTCGATAGGCCGGGACAAGTGCAATATTAAGAAAATATGAAAGCGAAACATTGTCACGCATCTCGACCTATCTTTAATGCAATTTGTTATTTTTTTTCGAAGGAACTTAGAATCTTAAAGTTCGCTTGAAACCAATTTCCGAAGCAAGCTCACATGCACGCAAGCAAAATCGCTTTTGCCTTTGCTGGGACACGCACACAGGGACAGTGAAAAGCAAGAAGCCCTAAAGTCCAAACTAAACTATGGAGCCCTCCGATGTGGCCTTGGCGGTCAGTCTCCAAATCGGAGAGGCTCTCTTCTACTTCGAATCGCAAATCATAGACCGTTAGTTCGAAATTTAATAATCCTTTACCTGAACGCTTCTTTGAAATGCTTTTGCAAGCCGCATTTTCCTTTTCTTCGACAAACTCATGTATGCTTATGAAATCCAGAAATTAAAGTCTGTGAACGTTGAAATTGGCATTATTTAATTGAAAATGATATAATTTACTATTTAAATTTTACTTCGATTTCAGTTGCATAAGAAAATTCTTTTAGAATCACAAACTTTCTGAAATGAAGACTATAACTTTTCTGCGATATGTTAAAACAAACAATAATTAATAATAGCTTTGGGTTTGAGTTTAATTTCTGAATTCTGATTTATATATTTATAAACAATGATAATAATGTATGTATATCCGATTAGAGAGTTTAAATCCCACGAAGAAAATATAAATCGAGAAGTGGGAAATAAATAACGTAATAATTTAGTTTTCACGTTTACATGACGAGAATGTTTATAATTATTTAATTCCTTTGTAAATTCAAATAAATTTTTCAATATTGATGGTTTACTTACAAGTAAAGTGTGACTATTGACTGGAACAATATTGTACGAAGAATTGAAGTTGAGACAAACTATTTGGCCCATTCAAACTTCAGATGCATAACATCATAAAAATTATATATTTTTGCTTATTTTTACCCAGAATAAATTATAAAAGATATTTTACTCCAATCTTCAACGTTTTTTTTTTCGTTTCATAACTTTCTTCAAAATACCTTAGCTTTTCAATTAGAAAATTATTAATTTTTTTTTTAAAAGAAAATATTGTGGGTTGATTTAGAACCAATCTATTCAGATTATTCTATTTTTCTAAGAGAAAAGGTGTCTAATGAGCCGAAAAGACAGGTAGTCTCAAAGTCTATTTTTAAATTGTGAACTATTTGGGTGTTCTTTTTCAATACAAAAAAAATTTTTATAAGAAAATAGATTTTATCACGATCTTTGAGAAAATTTAAGAAAATATTTTTCTATAGATATTAATAAATGAAGTGTCTACGCTCATCAAATTTTAGTAAACGGAGACACGTCCATTAATATACACTGAACTCTCCATTTAACCGCCCTCCATACACCGTGTTCGTAGAATTTCCGCCGTCTCGCACTCGTCGATGAAGGGATCCAAAAGTGGAGAGGCGCAGTGAGCGCAGCGAAATTGAGTAGTTCCGTAGCCACAAAGCGGGCAGTTCGAACACTCGCGTGCACATTTCGCATTTACTTTTAAATACACGCAGAAAATTCTCTTTCCATTAATCAAGTCTTCATTATTAAAAAAAGACCATCCTTTATAACAAAAATCTACATTTGTAAAAATACAGTTAATTAATATTATGTATTCCTACTGGAAATGGTTCATACGGCCCTGACTGTTTACATCGTAGAAATTTTTGTAAGAGCCTTACGGTCATCGCAGGCCATACCATACAGGTTTTCAAGTATAAAAATTAGGTCATAAAATTGCAATTACTTTCATACCATTATCATCAGACAGATCAGTTTTTTTTAAAAGAATCGACATTAAGTACAATAATACAATAAAAAATAAAATGCCTACTTATTTCAATTTAAAAAACAGATATAAGATTATTTGTAAATTTGGCTTCATTAAAATAAATACACTTTGTAGAGCCGACCAAGAACCGAACCTCAATGGAACGGAAGCAACGTCGATGACTTTGTTTCAGTTTTGTAAGTTTGGAAAAAAAACTTTTTTTAACAAACTCGAACAGAGTCATCTAACGCAACTGAAACAGCAAAAAAAAAGCCTTCAAACGAGAAAAGTTTCTTTTTTTAAACACACTCATTTTTGGAAACATATTTTTCTCGTTAAAGACTTAAAGTGCAATTACAGTTCCATAAGATTCCTTTGTTTGAGTTTGTTTTTTAAACAAATTTCAAATAAATACACTCATTTCCAGTAAAAAAATTGTTTGATTCAATTAAATTCTTTCCTCTTATATTTAAGAAAATTTAGTTAATTTAATAAAAATCTGGCAATCCAAAATACGGTCCACCGTATAACTGCATTGTTTTTGTGATTCAACCAAACTTGCAAGGGCACAACTACTTTCGTTCAGCGTAAATGAGACACTTCGTTAAATAAATATTTAGAAAATTCTTTAATATACTTTTTAAAATAATAATTAGAAATTAATTTAAGATAAACGAAATGTTAGTAATTTTGTATCTAAAACTTGTACACAGTGATTAAGTAGGTTTCGTCTATTTAAATGACTCCTCGCATTTTCTGGATATTTTAATCCCCCTTTTCTAGTTGTTCACTTTTTTCTTTCACCTCCTTATAATTTGGTAGGTCATACTTTAAATAGCGTACTCATAGTCATTTCTCCGCATAAGTGCGTGACGTCATTTCGTGGAAGTATCCGGTGCTGTAATCTCATGTCATAAATATTTAGAATAAGATATATTCAAAACAGACATAAATAATAAGTAGACACGTTTAGGAAAATAGCTCTTTAGAGACTTTTACTTTCTTTGTTCAGAAAAAATCTTAAAAAATACCTTTAACAGATGAAAAAAATTTATAAATAAATATATCGCACCTCTAATATCAACCACAGACGATAACATTATTCGACTATTATAATTCTTGTTATCAGGATCAAGATGTTCCAAATTCTTTCGTTAGAGATATCTTAAAAAATTACTTAGAAAACATTAAAACAAAATATAACTTATTGATTAAAACACGCATCTTGACCCTAATAGCTGATATAAATTATAAAGAATGACTGAAGATTGAAACTGTAATATTTAAGACTCAATAATCCAAAATTCTTTGTTACAAAAATGTTGTAAAGTTACATTTAAAAAATATAACGTAAGCGAACTTTAAAACATTATAGCGGTATATTTATTCTCAACTAAAAATTTAGCCTGAAGTACTGTTTCAGCTAAAAATTAAAAAAGGATGTAAGTTTTTTTCAAACAGTATTTTCATTAATTTCTCGACAAATAAAATAAAGTTTTATGAGTTATTTAAGTTTGAAAAACAAAAAATTTCGTTGATTTGAACGCTCACAATTTCAAGCACAGAAAACTAAAAACGTGAGGGTTTTATTGAAAAAAATACGTATCTTGGTTCTGAACTCTGTGAGTCACTCAACAACTGAAGAATCTAATATTTCCGTATACATATATTGATATAATAACTCTTAGCCCAAATAATTCCCTTGAATTAAACATGTTAGAATTTTCGGTAGAAAAGTATTAAATCCTGAATGAACAAATTTGATTTTTAATGACGCGTGTAATTATAAATTGATCATGTGCCGAAAACTGATACATCATCCAGTTAGCAACTAAAAAGTTAGTGAATAAATAATGTTTATAACCCGTTTAGATTTTAATAAAAATTTTGCTATAAAAATATAACCTTATCGAACTGTTTATAAAATAACGCATTAAAAATTTTGTTTGACAATTTTCGTATATACTTAACAAGTCACCGTATACTTGAAACTCAGTTCCCCGACAAAGAAAGTGTTCCATGCACCGAAAACCGTTAATTTGCTCAACGTAAACAAAATGCCTCTTTTCCGTTCTACAGAGGACACGGCATGTTTTTCGCTTCTCTAGAGATTAGCTTAGCAATGTCAAACAAAAACTGAAACAGAAGAACGTACACATTGCCTTTTGTTACCGTTCTTCTACGCATCAGCGAAGGGCACCTCATCTTTTTTCTCTCTCTAAACATCAATAAATTCTCAATGACTCAATTGCGTATACCGCTTTTTACCGAATAACATTAATACCAACACTTTAATCCTAATCAGATGAAAACCTGATAGTTAAAATAATTATTAACTTCACCAAAAAACGCGAAATGTGTACAACTGTCAATCATCTATCACATTATTCGCCACCAAAACTCAACTACCATTTGAATCCTTTGTTCGCGCTCTTTGTACAATCTGAAGTCGTTACGAAACGCTCGAGAATCGATTAATGCGAGTGTAATTTCAAATTCAAGATTGTATAAAAACAGGTTTCCTGCAAAAATTGAGGACAGTAAAGTTGAATTCAAAATACTGTCCATGAAAGGCACCCAATTTGAAATATAGGTTATACTCTACCTCAGTATACACTGATCATATTACGTCGGATAAGGTCCCATTTCTCACATAACATTCATTTAGCACTCGGTTATCCCTTTTCAAACATTTCAGTAGTGATTTGTTAAAAATTTCGAAATTTCCAGTATACCAATTTCGAATAAGTCGTTTTTATGTTCATCTTCCTTGAAGAATTAATTCTCATGGCCAATTGTTGGTTAGCTTTGTGGCAAGTATGGAATTACGGAAGATTAGAAGTTTCATGTTTTCAACACAGGACGGTCCGCCAAACTCGATCCACTACACATCACTGAACAAATACGTCTCCCGGCACTGTTTTCTTGTTGATGACGCGGGACGCGATCGGGTTCCTTTGTGTGGCTGGGTCATACGATTCATACGCGTTGAATTTTCGGTCTTTCGGAAGTGGCGCAGAGACGAGACCGGCCGGCAAGATGTATCGCGCGGGGCGTTCTCGAGCAAACTGGTGAGCACGACCAGGTGTCCCGCCTCTTTATTCCTTTTGGGCCCGGGAACGCATGAAAGCCCCTTGCTAAGGTGCCCATACCCGAACCCGTCAACCCGTAGTGGGGATCCTTATTCTTATTTAACAGCAACAAAATGGGGCCAGAAGCCTCCCTTTCCTTCCTCCTTCCTCCTTTTTTGCTCCGCGCTGTTCTCTTCCTTTGTCATACAGACTGCTCGCGCACACGAGGAACCCGCCAAAAATTGTATCAGCTGTCCTGAATTTTGTCCTCCTTTTTTTTCAAGCTCGGTGCACGGATACACTGTTCTGAGAGTAATAATTCTCAGCCAGGTAAGTGCCTGGTGTGCCTAGCCCTAAGAGACAAAAACAACCAGTTGCAGCCAGTTGAATCTACAGCGTAACGACACCTAAGATAATTAACGCTTCACCCTGAGACGGGTGCTGGTTAGACTTTTGCAGGCGTTACGGGGTTACGTTCAAGGTCAAAGTCGTTTATCCCAATTTCAATCCCAATGATTCCAATCTTCTTCAAACGTTTTCGAGAGTTGCTGTCCATAAACTACGTTACCCATTTTTGTCCATTTTTGACCCCCGTCTTGTTCGTTGACAACCGTAGTTTGGTCTTTTAATACCCATCCTCCCCCCCCCCCCCCCAAAAAAAAGGTACGCAGCCGTTGGTTAAACAGTAAACTTTTTGGGTGTTCTTTTTCAGTTCACAAAACATTTTCATTAGAAAACATATTTTATTTCGATCATTAAGAGACACGGATTTCAAGTTTATCCTGCGTTTTTCGCGTTCCTGGTGAGTTTAGCTGCCAATATGCCTACGTGACCAAAAAAGATTTGCTACCAAGAGAGATGAATTTTCTACCCAAAAAGACAAATTTTTAATCCAAAAAGATGAATTTTCAACAAAATAAAGTAACTCGGAACCAGACAGTTGCACTAACAACTAAATAGTTAAATTTTCAAGACAAAAAGACGAATTTTTGCAAAAACAGTTAAATTTTCAACAAAAAAGTTAATCTTTAACCAAGAAAGATGAATTTTCAACCAAGAAAAATGACTTTTCTACCATAAAAGATGAATTTTTGATCCAAAAGGACGAATTTTTAAACAGAAGAGATTAAAATTCAACCAAAAACAGTTACATTTTAAACCAAGTAGTTGAATGTTTGAGCTAAAAGACGAATTTTTTAGAAAACAGTTGAATATTCAACCAGTAAAATTAAATTTTCAAAAAAAAGTTCATTTTCAACTAAGAAAGGTGAATTTTCTACCACGAAAGGTGAATTTTCAATGCAAAAGATGAATTTTTAACAAAGTACATGAATTTTTAACCAAATAGTTGAACTTTCAACTAAAAACCATAAATTTTCAACCAAAAATGGAATAGTTAAAAAAAGACGAATTTTCAACAAAATAGTTCAATTTTTAACCAAAGATATGACGTTTCAACTATAATGATGAATCTTCAACCAAAAAAAAGGATTTTCAATAAAATAGTTGAATTTTCAACTAAAAGAGATAAATTATCTACCCAAAATGAAACGAATCTCCAACACAATCGTTAAATTTTCAACCACAGAGATGAATCTTGAACCAGAAACCGAGTTTTTAACAAAGTAATTCAGCTTTTAACCATCGAGTTGATTTTTCAACCAAAAAAGATAAATTCGCAATGAAACATGTAATATTTAACATTTCATCCAAACAAGATTTCAATTTGAAATCAAACACAGTTGAATTCAGCAAGAAAAAAAATCATTTTTAACAAAATAGTTAAATCCACAACCAAAACTATGTGATTCATTTTCGTCAAAAAAGTTGCATTTTCAACCAAAAAGGATGAATTTTTAAAAAAAGATTAAATTTCTACCAGAAATGATGATTTTTTAACCAAATACTATACATGAATTTTCATCCAAATAGTTGAATTTTCAGATAAGAAAGAAAAATGTTCAACCAGATAGTTCATTTTTCAACTAAAAAAGATAAATTTTCAACCCAATATGAAACGAATTTTCAACACAATAATTAAGTTTTCAACCAAAGCGATGAATCTTGAACCAAAAAAATGAATTTTCAACAAAGTAGTTCAACTTTCAAACAAGTATTTGATTTTTCAACCAAAAAAGATGTACTCGCAACGGAATATATAATAGTTAAGATTTCAACCAAAAATGAAACGAATTCTCAATAAAATACATGAATTTTAAACCTAGTATAAAGAATAATAACAATAATAATAATAATAATAATCAATTCTCAATTAACAACATCAATGTTCAACCAAAAATGGGATAGAGACATTTTTAGTTAAAAAAATTAATTCTCAACCAACAAAAAAACGAATTCTCAACAAAAGAGCTCAACATCCAACCAAGTAGTTAAATTTTCAACCGAAAAGAGGATTTTTTTACGAAGAAGAATAATTTTTTACTAAATTATTAATTATCAATAAAATACTTAAAAAGGTAAATTTTCAACCCAAAATAAGTTTGCAACGTTACTTCCACTGAACCCCCCCCCCTCTTCCCCGTTGACAACAGTAGTTTTTGGTGCGACCCCCCCCCCCCCTTCCCTCAAATGAGTATCGTAGTTTATGGACGGCCCCAGAGAGATAGATTTAAAGATGCATAATTCAACTGATCTGTTACGAGAATATGGTTAAATGGTATGCAAAATGTGTTTTTTCTCTTCAACCTTTTTCAATCCGTGTGTCAACTCCAAATTCTGAAGCTCACTTTTCAATCCTTTTGAATCCGTAAATCAACACTGACTTCAATCCGAACCCAAACGAACTCACTTTTCAATCCGTGCCTCCAATCCGAATGAATTCGAGACTCATCTGGAAAGACCTTCCAATCCTTTTGAATTCGTAGAACCTCTGAAAATACAATACGAATGAATCCGACTGTATCCGACACCAGTCTGAATGAATCAGAGTGAATCCGAAGCCAATCCGAAATAAACTTTCATTCATTCTCAATCCGAATGAATCCGAGACTTATCCTGAGCAACTTTCAATCCTTTTCAATCCGTGCGCCCAATCTGAATGAATCTGAGGCTCATCCAAAAAGTCTTTTCAATCCTTATCAATCCGTGCATGAATACCAACTTCGGCCCGATTCAATCTGAAACCACCTTCCATTTTCTTCATTACGTCAGTACAATCCGAATGAATCCGTGTTCCATCCGTACTAAATTAGAAATTCCCCTGCATCCATGCACGAACATCCACTTCAATTCAATCAGAATCAATCCGAAACCGCCATGCAATCCTTTTTAATCCGACTGAACCCGTCCCTTTTTAGAAAACACAGGCCGACAAAATTCGAACAAATTTTAGAACCAGAAACCAGAGTATACTTTTCCGAAGGTTTTTGGTGCGCTGAA
>JAUMHM010000050.1:12222652-12262498 GCA_032362435.1 Melikaiella ostensackeni | reverse complement strand
CAACATAACGTAGTTTATGGTTGGCCCCCAAGATTTGATGAAAGTAAAAGATTTGACGCATGTTTAACAGTTCTATAACCCCAATGAATTTTTTTAACCAATCAAGCAAGAGACTTTCATAATTTGTTTCGCTACAAATACATTGGTAACTTTTGATAGGTCAATTTTGAATTTTTATGTTTTATCTCGACTCCAACCAGCTCCAACTTGCTGCAACCAACTCCAACTGTTAGAAGTAGGTTTTGGAATATACCCCAGTGCCTCTGGTGCTTACTTTATGAGTTATTGATTCACATTTGCTCAATTGGTAATGCAGACAAGATCGGCAAAGTAAACCCCCTTTTCTTAACCATGGACATCAATTCAATCAGCTGTTTACCGTCAAACTGCCGCGTGACCAGTAAAATAGGTTGCCTTTCACTTCGTTAAGAATGGTTTAAGAAATCGTCTTTCTTCTGAATCATGTGAGGGGCTGAGGTGCCCCGTTTAGAAAGTGACCTTATTGTAAACTTTACAACATCGTCAAGCAAAATCTTTAGTCATTTTGGTGATTTATTGGTGATCGGAAATCAAACGTGGCACTTTGGAATACCTGGCTGCCGGGTTTGACATATTTTGTTTTTATTATTGTTTACACAAAGATTTATATTTACAGTCTCTCTCCAGGAGATTATTGTTATCTGTGTAATAAATGTCGGTGAATGTGGTGAATATTACGGAAAAATGTGAAAAAAATACGTGCTACAGAATGCATTCTTCTATTTTGCAATATTTATCCGCGGCTTGACAAGTATTTATTGTGATATAAACACAGAGCGTGCCTTTATTATTATAAAATTTTTATATCATATTTTGTCGTATTTTTTTACATAAAATTGTGTCGGTATAATATTTACACGATGACTGCAAGTTGGGAGGACACTGTGCAGCGACAGGATTCAAAAACAGTGAGAGTTGTTTTTATTTCGTTGTTGCTGGATCTTTTGGCATTTACGATGATTTTGCCATTGTTTCCTGCACTTTTGGATCATTATCAACAACTCGACAAAGGAGACGGATTGTATTCCAAGATGTTAAACAGTATTCAGACAATCAGCTCATTTATAAATGCTCCGCCTAAGGAGAGTTCAGTATTATTCGGAGGCAAGTATAATAATTAATAATTGATTTGAGGGGTTTTTTATAACTTCGAATTTTGATGTACAACTCAGGGATCACAGTCAGTTCCCTTTTTCCCCTTATTTTTCTCGAAATCCCGTATAATCCTTATATTTGAGATTTTTGGCCATTTTATCCTCTTTTCCCCCTTTTTTTGAAACTGCGATTAATTTTTCAAATTCAAACCTATAATATTAAAGAAAATGGGTGAACTTAAGAAGTGGGTGGAGTTCACCAGAGTGAAGTGGGCGCGGCATGGGGAATTGAACGATCTTGGGGAAAGTGTGGCGTGAAAGACGCAAAAATTGTATTATATATGTATATAATTAAATTACAAATAATTGATCAAATTATTTCACAAATTAATATAAGATCACAAAATATTATTGAAACTATATTTTTTTTTGATATTAAAATTATTATTAAATTTAATTATTTTGAATTGCCTCCTATTTTCGAACATCACCGGCAACCATCTACCCCCAAAGGGTGAACCCTTTCCCCCACTCTTCGCTCTGATGAATTTTGAACGGATCACCAGAGTGTACCCACAAGTTTATCCAGGTCGAATTTTGAAGATGCATTTTAGTTTAATTATAAGTGTTTTTACGATTCTTTTGTAGAGTTTAAAACATTTGTTGCATAATAAAAATAAGTTTTCATCGAAAACAAAGTGTTTCAGATGGAACTTCCATCTTATACAGTGAAAAAAACACACATTTTTGTCAAAAATGTTTTTCTCAAAAAAACATTTGTTTTACTATTTATTGTAAATTGCAACACATCATAAGTTTAAATGAACTTATTTTGAAGCAAACATGAACTCAAAGTAAATTTTTATTGATTTATACATGAAATATTTACTATCTAAAAAATCTAACCCATAATAAGTTAGGTTACAATTCGTGTTTCAATTCCAATCGTCTATTATTCATATTTTTTGCATAATTTGGAATAAATTTTTCACTACATATATGCATTAATGAAGGTTCATCAAGCTTTATAATGCATTGAAACGTACATGACATAGTAAAAAAAATGACAAAAAATGTGTTTTTTCACAGTATAGATGGAAGATTAATGGAAATTCCGTCTGAAACAGCTTGTTCGCGATAAAGAATAGTTTTTGTTATTTAATAATTCTGTTAAATCCCACACAACAATCGTAAAAACACTTATGCACAAATTAAAATGCATCCTTAAAATTCGACGTACTCTTTCTAGTTCTGATTCTTGGCACCAGATGGCGAAATGGTAGACCACGAATCCCAATCACTGGATCCTCCATTTAACTGCCCTCCATATACCGTGTTGGTATAATTCCGCCGACTGCATTCTCTGATCAAGGGGTCCAAGGAGCCGAGAGAGAGGCACTGTGAGCTCAGCGAAATTGAGCAGTACATACTTAACATTTATTTTTAAATACACGAGGAAAATTTTCTTTTCATTAATTAGTCTTCATTATTAAGAAGGGTCCATCTTTTATGATAACAAATATCTACATTTGTACAAAATACATTTAATAAATATTATGTATTCTTTAGGGTGCCCAAAAAAAGTTGAATTTTTGAATTTTGCAAACGCTACCCCCTAGATTGCTTTATTTTTGTGAAAAAATACTGCTATAAATTGTCTTTTTAAAAAAATGTTTGGAGGTTTCGCTGTGCCGTTTTAGACCTGAAAATTAATGTTATTAATTTTTGATTTTATAAAAATACAAATTTAAGGCTAAAAAATGCTTACAATCCTAGAAAGTATTTTTTTATTATTGAGGAATAAGCCCTAAATTTTATGAAACAAAAAAAAAACATTTTTGAAGATATTATCGGGCTTAAAATGCGAAAATTTGGAATTTCATTACAAATAATGGTCTGAAATGGCCCCTAAACATTCTTTTTCCTGAAATAATTTGCACAGAATTTCTTCTACAATATAAGGAGAATATTCTCCATAATGAATAAATTTGAAATTCTTATACCGGCTGTCAGAAAAAGATCTTGAAATTCAAAATACACAAAAATACATATTTTGTATAGTTTAAAGATTCCTATAGTATTTTAAAATGTATTTTTAACTATATTTTTCTGAAAAAGGTCACTTATTTTTTTCAAATCACTTTTTAGTCCCTTTTTAAAGATAAATTCACTATAGTCACTTTTTTAATTGATAAGATCACATTAGTTACTTTTTTTCAATAAATTGAAACAGAGAACCCAAGGGTTAACGACTATTGAATTTAGGTCTATACCTATTTTTGAATTTTTGGAAATTCTCTTAAGATTCACTGAAATCAATGGGTCTTTTTTGGATTTTCAATTTTTTAAATCCACCTTGAAGACTTTTAGATTCACCTAGAATTTTGAAATTCACCCTTAATATTGGAAATTAAAGAAGAATTAAAATTTTTATTTATTCTAAATTTAATTTCTTAAATTTAGAAAACTTTGTAGCATTCACTTGAATTATTTTAAAATCGCCCTGAATTCTTTTTAATTCATCTTGGATTCGTATGAATTTCATCCCATCTATTAAATTTAAGTCTATAGCTATTTCTGAATTTTCTTGAATTTTTTTAAATTCCTTTCATTTTTTTTAAATTCACCTTGAATTCTTCAAAACTCATCTGGGATTCGTATGAATTTCGTCGAATTCCCTTGAATTCTTTTAAATACATTTGAGTTCTTTGGTATTCTCTTTTTTTGTTTTTATCTTGAATGCTTTTGAATTTACTTGAATTAATCTATTTTCACTTAATTATATTAAATTCAATGGATTTTATATTATTTTTAAAAGTTTTTTTAATTCGCCCTTGAAGTCTTTTAAGCTCACCTTGAATTCTGAGTAATTCCATCAAATTCTTTTGAATTTCCTTCAATTTTTCTAAATTCACTCCAAACTTAATGAATTCAATAAATTTTGCTAATATTTTTAATTGTTTTCTATTTACATGCATTTTTCGAAAATTTACCTTGAATTTTTATGAATTTCATTAAACTCTTCTCATTGCACCAAATTTAAATTCTCGAATTTTATTTGATTCATTGGTTCATTTTTTTTCAATTCACTTATATTCTATCAAATTCGCCCTGAATTTTGTTTACTCCCATTTTACTAAATTCAACGGAAATTTTTTGATTTTTCATACATTTGAATTCTTTGAAATTTAACTTGCATTGTTTCAGATTCAGTTTCAATTCATATGAGTTTATCTTGATTTCTCATGAATTTATCCTGAGTTCCTTAAAAAAAATTTTTAATTACTATCTGAATCTTTAAACTATAAAAAATGTGTATTTCGAAATTCAAGATTTTTTTTTATCACTAAGTGCAAATATTTTAAATTTATTCGTTATGAAAAATATATTCTTTATATTTCAGAAGAAATCCTGTGCGTATTATTCCAACAAAAAAATGTTGAGGGGTCATTTCGGACCATTAATTGTTATGAAATTATAAATTTTCATATTCTACGTCCGATAATGTCTTTAAAAAAAATTGTTTGTTTCATAAAATTTAGGTCATATTTCTCAATAAGTAAGAAATAGTTTCTAGGGGTGAAAGAATTTTTTAGCCTTCAATTTGTGTTTTTTCTTTTAAATCGAAAACTGAGAAAATTCATATTCAGACCTAAAACAGCCTAGCGGCACTTCTAAACGGTTTTTTAAGAATAAAAGAAAATTTACAGCAACATTTTTTCACAAAAATGAAGAAATCTAGGGGGTAGCGTTTGCAAAATTCAAAAACTCAATTTTTTTTAGGCATCCTAGTATTCTTACTGGAAATGGTTCACACAGCCCTGTGTTTACGTTCGGAGACCCTAGATTTACTGCCAGGGCCATTGCAGGCCATGCTATTATTCTTTTGAAACCAAATTTTTGTGTTTGGTAATAGCAGTTTGAAAATCACTAAAAATTGCAAAATTCACGAAAATTGTAAGTAAAAGATATTTTTTTAAATTAAAAATGTTGGCATGTTACTCTAATTTAAACTAAATAGGTTCCAGGTAAAACAATTTTCAACCTTTTAAAAATAAATATTAATTTAGCCGAATCCAAAAAATTTATTTTTTCATTGAAAAAGAATTTCTATGTTTAGCATGAATTTTTGCTACCTAAAACGCTGCGCACAAAAAATGTCCATAACTTTTGCACCCATGGAATAAATTTAAAAAATTATAAATTTCAAAAGTTTTAAAAACTTTTCGGCCCCACTAAAACTTTTTTTAAATTTGAAAAATGTTTTTCAGTGTTTTCCAAAAAAAGGGTGAAAAATTTTTCCAGTGAGTTTCGTTCACAAAGAGAAAAAAATTAGACGGATTGTTTTGTAAACTCTGAACTTTTAATTTTTAAGCGCCACCTTAGTATTTATTGCGTAAACAATCCACAAAGTGCAATACACAGCAAAGTTTTTTAAAAATCTTTCCTTTAATACTTTTTAAATTTTCCAAAGAATATTTGATATAAAGAATCCAGCGATACTTTCGTTTTTTCAATCAAAAAATAGAAAAATGGGAATCAGACATGATTGAATTATCAGTGTCGCGAAAGAGAAAAAAAATATCTCACGCTTAATTGAGATACTTTGTCCTATAACATTCAATTTATAACTAAGTGTAATTTTATTTTTTGATAAAATATGTGGTTTCTTATGAAAGGGTTCCATTTATTAATTTTTGTTCATTACGTTGGTATTCTTAAAAGAAAAAAATTTCCAACATTTTTTTTTTTAATCCCCTTTTCCAAAGAAAAATTACCCTATTTTCTTTAAAATTGAACTACTGAACATCTGTGATCCCTGAAACTTTAAATTTAAAAACTTTAGCAATTAACAATTTTGAATTAGCAATTTCAGCGTTTGGAATTGAATAATTTTACATTAAAATCATTCAAAGTTAAAGGATTTTATACTACACAATGTTAGACATCAAGCCTTCAAATAACAAAACTTTTCAGTCTTCAAGAAATATTATTCATTTTCTTTAGAAAGTTCAACCATTTTAAATTGAAATCATCTAACATCGAAAAAGCATGAATTGAAAAGACTTCAAGAATGAATCTAATAGTTTCAAATGTTGTGAACAAAATTTAATTGCAGCATCCAAAATTCGGCATAATATACTTAAATTTTATAATATTTCTGAAGACAAATACAAAGAATACAATTTTTTCAATTTTAATTTCTTTTGATATTTCCAGGTTTCCTCGGCTCGATGTATTCCTTTCTTCAGTTTCTAGGATCTCCAATTATAGGAGCTTTATCTGACGTTTATGGGAGAAAACCAATGATGATTTTGTGCCTAAGTGGAATCTCCATATCGTATCTTTTATGGGCATTATCAAAAAACTTTGCAATATTTATTTTAGCAAGATTTGTTGGCGGTTTTAGTAAAGGGAATATTAGCCTGTCGATGGCAATTCTAAGTGATGTTACCTCACCTGCTTCAAGAGGAAAAGCAATGGTTAGAATTTTATAACTTTGCAATATAATTAGCTACAAATAAATGTTATCAAACATTTTTAACTCATTTTTTATTTTTATTTTTCAGGCACTTGTAGGTATTGCATTTTCCGTGGGCTTCGTATTGGGACCAATGATAGGAGCTCTTTTTGCAAAACTTTCCACTGGCCACAGAGAAGGCCAATGGTATGCGCTTCCGGCTTTGTTTGCTTTTGCACTTTCTATGGGCGATTTATTGTATTTTTCTTTAAGATTCAAAGAAAGTCTACCTCGAAAACTCAGAGCGAAATCACTCACTTCGGGAATATCGAGTGCAATAACTTACATTAATCCTGTGGATTTATTCCAGTTTAATGGAGTCTCCAATCTGACTAGTAGTGGTAATTCCCCGATTTTAAAACACTATGAAGGTCATGTAATACTTACCCGATTCCTACCAACTTCCAAAATTTTCAACTTGTTTTCTCAATACGGGTGGACGTAAGCTGTTGCGAAAAAATGTCGATAAAGTGGGAATCGGGTAGTATTACATGGCCTTAAATTAATTAATAAAACTTAAAAGACATTCAGTTTTAAGATTTTAAAGTTCTTATCTATTTTCAGAACTGCTTCAGTTGAGAACTTTAGGTCGATCCTACTTTCTGTACTTGTTCATTTACAGTGGTCTCGAATTTACACTGACTTTCTTGACTCATTATTCTTTTGGTTTCACAAGAATGCAACAAGGGTGGATGTTCCTTGGAATTGGATTAACAATGGCGATTTTGCAGGGAAGCTGGGTGCGAAAAATCCCTGCTCACAGAACTAAATCCATAACAGAACTGGTAATTTCCATTAATTACCAAGAATAATATTTTTAAAATAAGAAAACATATTTCTATAATGATATCCTTTTTTCAGGGCCTGTGGCTTGTTATTCCTGCATTTGTATGCATCGCAATTGCCAGAGAAGTTTTTATGTTATACTTTGGAGTGTTTCTCTTCGCTGTTTGTAAGAATTTAATTATTAGAGAAATAAATTGATGAGTTTACTATCGGATTATTGCGAATTCTAATGTATTTTATTTTAGCTACAGCCATGGTCGTGACGTGCATGATGACTTTGGTAACTCGTATCGGCCCAGAGAATCAGAAGGGTTCGATTACTGGAATATTCAGGTCGCTTGGAGCTTTGGCTCGTGCTTGTGGCCCAATTGTGGCATCAATTGGTAATTCATTAGCATTCTATTTTATTTTTATATTGAATAGTTTTTGGTTTTATAACTTGGAGATATTTTTTTTCAGCTTTTTGGAGTCTTGGGAGCACAACTTCGTACTTGATTGGTGCAGTAACTTTAGTTCTTCCGCCTATAATACTTAAAAGTGTTCAGATGACTTGAACACTGAATAGTTTATGACAAATATTCACTCAATGTGCCGCCGTAAAAGTTTATTTATATATATATATATATATTTGTAAAATAATTCATGGTTATTGATCGATTTAATTATTATTCAGTATAAGCATTATTCACCGATGCGTATTTTCTATTTGATACTCATAATTAGGAATATGCAACAATTTTGTGATAGAGATTTTTTTTACTAAACAATTGTTCTCAGTCATTTATTGACTTCAATCACGAAAGCGACTGAAAAAAATTCTAGATAATATGTCAAACTACGCCACTTAATTGATGTGTCAAAGTACGTTACTCCACGCTCTGAAATTTGGCGTAAAAATTGTGAGATGAAAAGCATTTCGCATACAATTTTTTACGCTGTTCTATACGCCGAGCATTATCACTTTTGGCGTACTTTGATGATTTTATTATCAAGCTACGCCAAACCATGTGATTTTATAGAATTTGAGGTCTTCATTTTATTTGTTGAAACATAGGCTGGTCTACTTCCACGTAGAAATGAGTAGTGCCAGGTAGTGCACTCCTCATTAACGTCAAAATTCATCAAACTATGTCGTGAAGCTCTCTAACAGATCCATGACTCTATTTCAGTAAGACAAAAATTATCATTTCCAGTAGTTTAGTGCGTTCGGTGCGCGACTTATAACCTCGGCGGTAGGGTTCCATTCTCGGCGCTTGCTAATTTTCTGCGAATGCGTGCTTTTTACCGTTATATGTAATATATATGTTATCATAGGTTGAAAACTAATCTATACATTTAGTAATTAAAGTTAATTTTTGTAAGAATACGTCTACGCCAAGAGTCCGACATTCCAAAATTACTTTTGTGAAAATGAAGTTAAAGCGCGGGGAGTTGCAAGATTTTTTTCTAAGTGAACTTACAAATGTATTTTTTACGATTGTTTCAGAATATAGAAATTTATTTATAAATTAGATTCTGTTTTTAATGAATACACTGGTTGATACTTCGAGTGACTGAAGTAACAGATAAAAAGATTGTTTATCATAGAGATAAGTTTTCCCGTCATAGATTTAAAAAATTGTTGATGCTTTGAATGCAAAATTTGAAATGGAATTAATTTGGAATGCTTCTAATTGTAAATATCAAAACTTTGAATGCAATTTTGAAATTGTGGAATTTTTATCATGTTTTTGAAAATATGTTAGTTTGGAAATTACGAAACACGCTGTATGTGCTTGGAATTTGTTAGTCATTTTAATTGTTTAATTCTAAATACTTGAAGTAAAATTGTTTAATTTTTAACACTTTCTAAAACATTTTTTTAAAAATTTTTTATTGAAGGCATTTTGTCGAGGAAAAAAAACCTTCTTTCCTTTAAATAGTGTTTTAAAGCTATTTTTCTATGTATTTACGGTTAAAAATGAAAACTTATTTTTGAATTTTAAAAAACATCAGAAAAAAAAATTTTTGCTTTATCTAAAACCAATATAATATTTTGAACGATTTGAATATTGTGACGAAATAACGTCATAAATATCAACAACTTAAGCAAGGTTTTTTTTCAAAATTCCCTAAAAAGTTTGAACGCAACTTTTGAATCGTTTTTTGTTCTTTATTATTGCAGCAATTTATTAAGGACATTTTAAACATTTTTAATCATACTGCGATTCTTAATTACCGTTCAAAGTGGAATTTTTTCTCCCAAGGTAATTTTTATCGTTAAAATGTTTGGACTATATTAATATCACTACTTAAAAAGGCACAACACTTAACAGGTTGCCTACCTGGCCGAGAAATAGGAAAAACTAGGAAATGATCGGGAATTTTCTCTCGAATGTACTAATATGCAAATTAAAAGTGGTTTCATATATTTTAATACTCTAATTCTGAGTTGGGACAGGGAATAAATAAAAGAAATATAAATAATTCACGTGAAGAGTTACAATTATCCTAACTTGGAACAGGGAGTTTTCGAAAAGAATTATAATTTTGACTTTTGAACAGAGAATTTCGTAAAGAATTATAATTTTGACTTTGGGACAGGGAATTTTCCAAAAGAATTATAATTCTGAGGTAGAACTGGGAATTTCCGTAAAGAATTATAATTTTCATTTCAGGGTCACTTCAGAAAAGGAAATTTTGTTAAGAACTATAATTTAGACGTTAGGACAGGGAATTTCCGTAAAGAATTATAACTTGACTTGGAACAGGGAAATTTAGAAAAGAATTTTAATTCTGATTTAGAAGAAAGGAAAGTTAAAACAATTCCTGTTCCAAGTCGGAATTCGTCACAATGTGAAACTTCCCTCTTCCAAATTTGGAAAAAGGGAGTTACTATATTTCTGAAATATAATAGAAAATCTTCTAAATAAATATATTTCTGGCTTGGTATAGGGAATTTTCCAAAAAAAAAATATAATTTTGAGTTTAGACGGGGAATAAATAAATTAAATATAAAAAAAATTCCCCTAAAGATATATAATTTTGATTTTGGAATAGGGGTTTTCGTAAATAATTATAATTTTGTATTGGAATAGGTAATTTTTGACATGAAACGGGAAATTTTGGAAAATAATTTTAATTCTGATTTATAAAAAGCGAATTTACAAAAACAATTCCTGTTCCAAGTCAGAATTCGTCAGATTTTGAAAATTCTTGGTTCGCAATCAGAATTTGCTTGGATTTAAAAACTCTTTTTTTTTTAAATAAAAATTTACCAGAATTTGAAACTTCCCACTTGCAAATTTTAGCAAAAGGAAGTTACTATATTTATGAATTAGAATAGAAAATGTAATAGAAAATGTTGTAAATAAATATAATTCTGACTTGTGACAGAGAATTTTTGGAAGTAAATGTAATTGAGACTTGGAACATGGAATTTCTGTAAAGAATTATAATTTAGACTTTGGGGCAGGTAATTACCGTAAAGAATTATAATTTAGACTTTTAGACAGGAAATTTTTGGAAAGAATTATAATTTTTACTTTGGAACAGGGGATTTATGTAAAAAACTATAATTTAGACGTTAGGACAGGGAATTTTCGTAAAGAATTATTATTTGACTTGGAACCGAGAATTTTTGACATAGAACGGGAATTCCGGAAAATAATTTTATCTTTGATTTCGAATAAGGGAATTTGAAAAACAATTCCTGTTCAAATTCAGAATCAAAATTCTTTTTTAAAAATCCCTGTTCTAAGTCAGAAATTTTTTTAAATATTTAGAAATCTCTTGAAATCTTGAAAAATCGTTTGAAATCATTCAAATTTTTTGAACTCTTTTAAATTGACCGGGAAAGATAAGCTATTGACCGGTAGAAAACGTGGAAGTGTCCGGGAATTTAATGTCATCCGTGGGAGCGTCTACATATTGCTTGGTGCTCCACAGTGAAATGTAAATTTCAAAATAAAGAAATTGCAAAATAAACGTCCGTAGACAAATTTTTTTTGAGAAGACAATTATTATCCGAATTGAACGTTTTTTTAAAAATTGAAATCTTATAAAATTCCGCTTCGGTTGTGGGGGAAAGGGGGGGGGGGTTAAAATTAAAAGTTATTGATGTGGTTTTATTCCGTAGACACTTCTCTTCAATCCCTCAAAAATTTGGCAACTTTCGATCAAACTTTGAAGTATCAGTCCAATTTTTCGAACATTCAAAATTCACCCATGTTAAATATATGGGATTTTCAAGTGCCCCGTGGCACGTGTTAATATTGGAATTTCGAAAAAAAATTACAGATTTTCTTTCTCCGGAATTGGAAACTTTTGGGGGAGTGTCTTGACCTCTAGAGTGAAAAAAAATTTGGAATGCATTTTTGGACCACCCCAGTGTGGATACATTAAGGACCAATATTAAAATTAAATCCCAAATGGAAAAAAATTTCTAAAGAATTTAATTAAAAGTATTCTCATACTAGTATCAAATAGTTTTAACTCACTATTCGATTGACGATTACATAAACTTACATTTACAGGGCTCGAAGTGCTCTATGAAACTAAAAAAATTATCTTTCTGAAGAAAAAAGTATACTCAGACAGAAAAAAAGTATAATTAAAAAAGGAGCCTTTTTTAATCAGACAATAATTAGTTTTTAACTAAAAAAAAAACAGTGTAAAAAATACTTTCAACTAAAAAAGAACGTATTTAAAAGTGAAATTTCTTTCATATTTTTCTGTATGTACATAACTATACATACAACTAGACATAATTTTCAATAAAAGAGATGAATTTTCAACCAAGATTTGTTTTCTACCAGAGAAGACGAATTTTCAACAAAATACATGAATTTGCAACCAAATAGTTCAATTTTAAACCAAAAAAGATAAATTTTCGTCCAAAAACAATGAATTTTAATTACAAAGTAATTCAACTTTCAACCAAGTAGTTAAATTTTTGACCAAAAAAGATTTTTCAGTCAAGAAACAAAAACAATTTCAACCTAATTGTTGAAGTTTCAAGCCAAAAAAGACGAATTTTCTATAAATCATTTGAATTTTCAACAAAAAAGTTAATTTCCAACCAATGAATTCGATTTTCAACCCAAAAAGATGAAATTCCAACGAAACATTTGAACTTTCAACCAAAAAGACGAATTTCCAACCAAGCAGTTCGATTTTTAACTAAATAAGATGATTAGAAGCAATTTCTACCAAAAGAGATGAAGGTTCAAACCAAAAAGACGAAATTTAACAAAAAAGTTGAATTTTCAACCAAGAAAGATTTTTCAGTCCAGAAGTAATAACAATTTCAACCAAATTGTTGAAGTTTCAAGCAAAAAAGACCAAATTTCTACAAAGCAGTTGAATTTTCAACCCGAAAGTATGAATTTTCAACAGAAAAGTTAATGTACAACCGCCATTAGTTCAATTTTTTACCAAAGTAGTTTGAATTTTCAATTCAAAAATACAAATTATCATAAAAACAGTTCAACTTTCAACCAAAAAGACGATTTTTCAACCAAAAAAATTAAATTCTCTACCAAATAATAAGATTTTTTAATTGCAACCAAAAGAGATGAATTTTCAAGCCAAAAAGACGAAATTCAACTAAAATGATGAATCTTTAACCAAAAAAATGAATTGTTAACTGTTGAAGATTCATTAAGAAAAAAACGGCGACCCGTTTTCGAAAAAATCGACTTTTTCCAAATTTTTATTTTATGGATTAAAATGTTTATTTATTAAAGCTTCATGTAAAATTATATAAATATAAAATTCTTGACACTTGTTTTTAATATAAAATTCGTTTTTTTCTGGAATTTTCAACTGTTGAAAGTTCAACTATTAAAAATCGAAGAAAATTTAAAATTGAATTTTAAACAATCTATTAAAAAAACAATATTCAACTGTTGAAAATTGAACTGTAGAAAATTCAAATTTTCTCATTTCAACAGTCGAATTTTGATTAAAAACAAATGTTGAAAATGTTATATTAATTTACATAATTTTACATAATTACATTCATAATAAATTATTACATGATTCACATAATTTTTTTTTAAACTGTGATTTGTCAGTTCGATCAATTTTTTATATCACTTTACTGAAAAAAAGTATAAAAAAAGTAGCCTTGCCTAAAAAATTATCAAAAAAAGTAAAAACGTGTTCTAATTCGAAGTCTGCATTTATATTTCGTATTTCAAAAAAAGGGGGTTCAGCTTGAGGGTCACATGACATTTTGATTGGGGCTCACCGAAGTGTCACAAATTGTCACAAAAGGTAGGGGTGAGTTGAAAATCACTGAAAATAGCGTCACGTAATGTAGACAACCTGTTTAAATTTCCCGCCAACTTCAGATCTCTTGGTAAAACAGAATTGTCGGTAATTTCGCAAACCAACACTGCAAAAAAATTTCATTTTTACAACGGTTTCCGCCTACATGTGCTACTGTCTTAAAAAAAAATTGAATACTTTTTTTCAAAGAATGTACATCTATCTCGACGATCTTTGCTGCCGAGATTTTAATAAAATCAGGTGCCGAAACAGGTGTACACCAGTTGTGTTTAAAGCGCAATATTTCCTTTGTATATATGAATAATTTTACATTATCATGATCCATGATCATTGATCATGTTCACATAATTTGCTCCATGCTCAATGTTCCTGAATTCGCTCATCCCTGCGACCCTGCGTATAGATTTACCCAGTGTATATTGTTTTATACCCCTCTCGAGTCACGACCCCCTCTCTAGCGACAGGTCTGTCTGTGATCCTGCGCGTTTTCATTTACCGGTCACGTGATGCCCCTTCTGGACCAATCGGGTGTCACCGTAGGGTACGAATTCTCAGAAATCTTCGTCCCGCCACTCCACTGTCCGCCCGCGCCAAGAGCAGTCAGTAGATGGACTATCGACTTGTGAGTTGTGTTTGTGCGACCGGTTCTGCCTTAACATCTTTGTTTCCGCAAAGCATCATCGAACTCAACACATCTTTATTCGCAGGGAGAAACCGAGAGGGCGATCCAACAATCAGCCAGTACGTTTCCTGGGGCTTGTCTTCGGACTAGCAAGTAAGTTTTTTTCCAAAATTTTTGCACTTTTCCTCCACCTTCCGCAAATCCACAGCCCCGCGGCTATTTACGTGGTACCCTGAAATACGTCTCCTCACCACGGGCTTTCCCAACTCAAATCGCGAGCTTCGCTCTCGAGTCTTCAAGATGCTGGAAACTGTGACTCACACGTTTAGTTGCTAATTATTTGATTATTTGTATTATCAGCCCTCCTTTCAAATCTTGTCGATCCCGGTCGATTGATCCTCATTTACGCAGCATTCGATTCACTTGATTTCAAAAGCATTTGAAAGAACTTTTGCACCTGTGTGCGTTCGCGGTATGCGTGTAGCTGTAGTTACACAATGCAGTTTTGCAGGGTTTTGAAACTGATGCATTCCTGTAAGCAAGTTTCGGAAACGTTTGAAATTCCTTTTGTACACATCCATCTCTACATTTTTTTATATTCTGGAATGTAGTCGTGTTATTTCATTCTTGCTTTGGTAAATTGATATTTTAGGATATTTTTAAATTTTCTCTATGATTTCTGATTACCTTTTTTTCAATTCTATAGGCTCAAAGAAAAATGTAAGTTATGCTTACCTCTGGGTTATCTTGTTCAAAATTCAACAATTTTGATAGAAAATTATTCTGTTCGATTGAAAATTCAAATGTTTTGTTGAAAATTTAACTATTTTGGTAGAAAATTCAACTATTTTGTAAAAGATTCGCCTTTTTTGCTTGGAATTTCAAAAATCTGGTTGAATTTTTTGTTCTCTCTTGACTGAAAATTCGTTTTTTGGTTGAATTCAACTGTTTTTGATTTAAAACTAAATCATTTTTTTTGTTGAAATATCGATTATAACATTTTTCGTTGAAAATTGATCCTTTTTAATTGAAAATTCATCTTGTTTTGGGAAAAAATTTGATTGAACGCTTAACTATTTCCTTGAAAATTCGTTTTTTTTTTAGTTTAATATTAATTTTTTTAACTGAAAATTCAACTTCTAGTTTTTGTTGTCAATTCATGTTTGTCATTTGAAAATTCAACAATTTGGTTGAAATTTTTTTCATCTTAATCTTTCTTTTTTGAAAGTTAAACTTTTTTGTTTATAATTTGTCGTTTTGGTTCGAACTTGAAGATCTTCTTCTTTGGTTGAAGTTTCGTTTTTTTTTTTTTTGGTTGAAAATGCAAGTTTTTGGTTGAAGGTTCATGTATTTTGTTGAAAATTCGGCTTTTTTGCAGAAAATTAATTTTCTTGGTTGAAAATTCAACAATTTTGTTAAAACGTTATCCTTTTTGGTCGAAACTTAACTGTTTTGTTGAAAATTCACATATGTTTTTGAAGATTGAGAGTCTTTTTTGTTAGAAAATTAATCTCTTTGTTTGAAAAATCATCTTTTTTAGTTGATGATTCATCATTTCAGTTGAAAATCCATCTCTTTAGTTGAAAATTTAATTATTTTGCTACAAATTTCTATTTTTTTTGTCGAAAATTAATTTTTTATCTGAAATTTTAACTATTCCATTTTTTGTTGAAAATTTATCTTGTAATGTTTTAGAAATATGTATTATGTCGGTCGTGAATAACCTACGGTAACCATAAGTAGTTACTTTTTTAGATTCATTTTTCAAGGATTTTTATGTGAAAATGTCTGTTATTTTGTTGAACTCGAAAAGAAGGTTTGCTAAGCGGTGACTGTACTTTTATTATTAGATATTTCGGAGTAGACGCTGGAAGAAATATTTTTACGCGTCAAAGCAGGTGATTGTCGCCTGTCTAGTTCATTGATAACAAGATAACCAAATGCATATATTGCGCGTTGCCATTTGACGCCTGATATATCGATCTTGTATTCACCCTCGTCGCTGAAAGTCAAGAGCAACATGCGAATATATTAATCATTGAGAAAAAAACGAAGCAAAAAGTAGGCATTTATAGCTAACGATAACAGGTTCACGGTCTTCCCCCTATTCCCCTGCGTTTCTTCTTTTTCTAAAATTCCCCTTTTTTCCCTAATCTCAAAAAACTTTTTCTTTTTCCCCTTTTCTTATCCTATAAAAAAGTGATATTCCCAAATATCCCGAAAATAGCGAACACGTTGTTGTCGAAAACCTGGGGTATGTTCCAAAACCTAACTCAGAGTTGGAGTCCAAATAAAAATTATCCTATCAAAAGTTACCAATTCGTTTCTAGAGAGGTAAATAAACGAAAATCTCTTCTTCGATTGGTTGAACAAACTCAGCTAAGCAACAAAACTGTAAA
Organism: Melikaiella ostensackeni; assembly: GCA_032362435.1. Classification (NCBI taxonomy): domain Eukaryota; kingdom Metazoa; phylum Arthropoda; class Insecta; order Hymenoptera; family Cynipidae; genus Melikaiella; species Melikaiella ostensackeni. The sequence goes on along the minus strand of JAUMHM010000050.1, from coordinate 12,245,764 downwards.
AACATTAACTTTTTCCAAACCTCCTACCAGACGAGGTTTGGTAATAGTAAAATATTTGACACATGTTTGCCAGTTCTATAAACCCACTGAATTTTTCCAACCAATCAGACAAGAGACTTTTGTTAATTTGTGTCGCTACAAATGAGTTGGTACCTTTAATAGGCTAACTATTATTTCGACTCCTACTCTGAGAGTTAGGTTTTGGAATATGCCCGTGACTGGCTTTTGAATGACTTAAAAAAGCTCCATTTATTGCATTTTAAATTCAAGATTGAAATCCGCTGCTAACTTTCAATTTGTTTACAACTGTTAATTTAATTTGTTATCTTTATGGGGACGAAATATTTCATTGTTCTTGCAAATACAGATCTTGAATTATCTAGTTTGATAAGAGAATAAATCTTAATTTCATTAAATAAACAAAACAAAATATTCATTGCCGTTAATTCTTTGATGTCGAGGGGTTGATCATTTGAATTTTGAGTGTACATCAGATATTAAGATTTCAAGGATTTCTGAATATTCCACAAAATTTCAAATGATTTCAGAAGATATTTTTGGTTTTGAAAATTTGTGGGAAATTTCAACGTTGCTGAAGTATTTCGAAATATTTCAAGGGATTTTTAATTATTTCAAGGGATGTAAACAAATTTTAAGCGATTTCAAATAATTTCTAGATACTGTAAAGAATTGTGGAAGATTTCAAGTTTTTTCAAAGTATTTCAAGGGATTTCCAGAGATTTCTGGAGACCCCCAAAGTATTTAAAAGATTTCAAGGATTGTCGAAGTATTTAAAAATATTTGAAGGGATTTCACAAAATTTCTAGTTAATTCTAAAGATTTCGTGGGGTTTCACATGATTTCAAGTGATTTCTAAACATGTTAAAGAATTTCAGAGGATTTTTAAGGATTGAAAAATATTTTAAAAGATTTAAATGGGACTTCCAGGATTTCAAGAAGTTTAAAAATTATGAGGCATTTAAAATTTTTCCAAGGGTTTTGAAACAAGTTGTAGGGAAATTTTGAAAATGGAAATACTTTTCTTATTTCTTACGCATTTTTTTCAATAAAAATGTAGGCTAGAAATACCGTTTGTGTCCACATTCGTCTCATTAGTAGCCATTCATAGAATATTTCCATGTTCAAAATTTCATCACGTGTCTTGAAATCTTCAGAAAGCTCATGAAATCCTATGCATTCTCTGGAACTCTATAAAATCCCTTAAATTAATTTGAAAACCTTTGTCAAACTTCAACATTTTATCAAATGCTTCATAAGCGAGAAATTTAAAAAGCCCGTGAAATCTCATACATTTTTTTAAATCCCTTGAAATCATTTGAAATGCCTTATAATTTTTTAAACCTGTTGAAATTACTCAAAATCCTTAAAGTACCGATTAAAATTTTTTTAAATACTTTGCAATCCCTAGAAATCCTCTGGAATTCCTTAAAATGTTTAGAAATCCCTTCATCCCTCAAAATCTTTAGAGATAACCTCAAATCTTGTGAAATCCCTTGAATTATTTTGAAATACTTCAACAATCCTTAAAATCTCTTGAAAACCACTTAAAATCTTTAGCAATTTTGTTATATCCGGTGAAATATTTTGAAACTGAAAACGTACAAAATCGTTCAAATCTCTCCAAACCCCTGGAAGTCTTCTAAAATTAGTTAAAATCCATAAAAATCTTGTGAAATCCCTTAAAATCCTTTCATAGGCCATGACATCTCAAAAGATACTTGGAAATTCTGTGAAATCCCTTGAAATGTTTCAAAGTTGCTTGCAATCCTATCATAAGTGCTGTGAAATCTTTTGAAATACTTCGAAAATCCCTAAAATCTTTTCAAATACTTTTCAATTTCTACAAATTCTTTGAAATCGATTGAAACATTTGAAAGTTTTGTGACATGCCCTGAAATATTTGTATTTTGGAAACGCATTGAAAACGTTTTAAATCTTTTAAAGTCCCTAAAAATCCCGTGATATTTTCTTAAACCGATTAAAAGTCATAGATGTTCTGTGAGAATATTTGAAATCTTTTAAAATTCTTTACAGTCTCTAGAAATTATTTGAAATTTTTTTAGCTCCCTTAAAACCCCATAACATTCTTTGTAATCTCTTAAATTGGTTTAAAATTTATTGAAAACATTTGAAATACCTCGAAATCTCTTTAAAAAATTAGAAATCCCTTGAAATTTTTCGAAATTCTTTAATAACAGAAATCATTAAAAAATCGTTTAAAATTATGTATTCAAAAAAATAACATTTCTTATAAAAGGATTGTTTCTTTTTTTTGACATGCAAAAATAAATGTTTCATCTTACCCCTATTTTCCCCCTTTTCGTGAAAAAAATTTCCCTATTTTCTCTTTTTTGAGCTCCTGTTACACTGTAATGCCTGCGATAAGATAAAAAAGGGAATTGAATAGGCGCATATAATTCTAAAAATCTGTCACAAGGCTTTACAAATCATCAAATTTAACAAAATTGAATTACTGCTGACAATTTAGATTCACTGTTCAGACAAATTTGGAGTTTGGGAACTTTAGGATTTGAACCGAGGAAATAAATCAGCTGTAACTGGATATAAAAAAGAAATTGTCGGAAAATTTATAACAGGGTGTTACGTTGAAGACTTGAAAGTATTTTTTTAGTTCTGCAATTTCGCAAAATTATATGATCGATGTTAAGACTCAGTATTTAAATTTAAACTATAATTCCGTCCTCCCTCTAGTTATGAATTTATGGATTTGATCCTGTCCTTGAATTAAAGTTTAACAAGATAATCATAGCTAACGATATATAGGTTCACACGAAAAAAAGGTTCGTTCAACATTTTCATGGTAACTTTCAACACATAAATTAATTTTAGACTGATTTCTTTCGTGACTTATATTTATTCAAAAATTGAGGATAATTTAATAGGAACCTTCGAGTTTGAAAATGGTCTGAAATTCAGAGTATTCAGTATTGATTTTGCCTTATAACTGTTATAATTTTTTGTAATATAAACATATTTAGATATCTGGCAAAACATGTTCAATTGTTCACGCATAATATCCATAATCGACTTTGGATATCTATTTCTTTTTCTGCATTTGTAATTGTAGAATATAGGCTCTTCTATTGCAGTGAATCTTACAGATGGTTTGGATGGCCTTGATGCAACTCAAAGCATCACTTCCTTTGCTTTTTTAGGATCAATAGCATCTCAGGCCGACAAAGATTTAAGAGAAAATGTGTCTATGGGGTGTCCGCAGGTCAGAAAAAACCTGAAAATTAAAGAAAAGTCCAGGATGTTGAAAAAAAAAATCTTGCTAACGTTGAGGAATTTTTATAAAAGGCACATAACTGTCAATAATAATAACAGAAAAATTGTAATGTCAATTATCCTTAATATTTGAACGATTTTAAATTGAAAAGGTTCAAAATTTAATAGTTTCAAGTTGAAACTTTAAAAAATAGGCTCGTGGATGTCGAAAGCGTTTTAAATTAAGCAATAATTTAAATTAAAGAAGTATCAAATCAAATAATTGAACAGTCAAACATTCATATTTAGCTATATAGGCTTAGAGTAGACCGGTAAATCTATCGGGCGTGGGTTAGTCGCGCCAATCTTATACCTGTCCGCAAATTTAATAATCCCAAATTTATGTTTGAAAAGGTCCCTTAGAAACTGTAGGAATAAGTAACATGTATAACAAATCGCTGGGACCTAACGAGAAACGGGCGGAAACCCCTCCCTTGAAGTCTTAGCGCATCTAACCTATGGCTCATGACCTACCTGAGGGAAATTAGCGCAACTTGCCACCGCCGAATCTATTTTTTCAATTTCAGATTTTAACTTTCAGAATATTTATGATAAATTTAACCTTCCACCTAATTTTAATTGAAGAGTATGTTAATACTTGTAATGTACGTTTTTCAGAGAAAATCATACCTGTCCTAATGGAATTTTCCGTAAAACTAACCCATTTCCAGGTCATTTGGATTACGGAAATTTCTGTAGTACAAGCCCCAGCGGTAAACTTTACCGGTTAATCTTCAGAAAAATTCCGTTATACCACACAGTGCCAAAAATTTTTGCTAATTTTTTTAGGTTTATTAATTGAAAACTGATTATCTAATTTAACTTAAGTTCATATAAATTTCTTTAATCAGGAAAATCAGAATTAACATTGGGTTTCAAGTGGCAACTTTTTCGAAATTGAATGGCTGGCGGAGTGGCGGTCAAAGAGGGGTAACTTTTAGAAGAAAGTTTGAGATCTAATTGTTAAATAAACGTATTTTTTAGAATTAATTGCAAAATTAGAAAAAAAAGCTTTTTTTCGTTTCCAATTATAGTTTTAGAGTTGTAATCACTTTTTAAATGTCCTCGAGTTTTTATGCCCTCCAATATCAAAACAGTTTTTCATTAATTGTATGACTTAAGAGTTTAACTTCCACATTTAAATAGATTAATAATTGAAGATTGTTGAACATACTTCAAGATGCAAAAATTTAATTACACTTAAAGTGTCTTTATTTGACCAAAATAATCAATTTAGTTATTAATAGCTAGAAAAAGATCGTATAACAATTGGGTGTCATCCGGTAACACGGGTTTATTGTTAGAAGAATCCTATCTTGGAGGTGAGTTTACGAAGAACATATTGATAAAAACATGTTATTTTTACCTGTAAAACACTTAATCGTTAGGTTATTTCTAGGTAATAATATACTTTAAAGTAATAACCAAAATCTTAATAACCTTGTCATCCTGGTTACACAACATTTATTTTCATTGAGTTAAGTTAGTTTTGAGAAAAAAAATATGTAATCGATATTCCCATTACTTTTTAATTCAAAAATGATTTTAAATAACCTTAAAGTTACTTTTTTTTATAAATTGTATTGTAAGTGAAAACAAAAATATGTAATAAATTTACCTACGTGAAGGCTCTAGAAGCAGATCTTATTATTCTTTCAACATAAAAAATATTTTTAGTTACTTAAATGAATATTGGTCGTTAGATTTTTAAAAAATTGAAATTTTCAATAAGGGCCTGCTTCTTCATCTCTCATGTTGTTCTGAAATACTTTTGAAAAAGGAATTTTCACTTGAATAATTCTAACTTTTTAATTTTCACCCATTAAGGATAGCTCCGGGCCAACTTTGACAATTTTTCATACAAAAACTAAAGAGTTTCGCACTTTTTCAAACGAATCGATGTGAGGAATTTATATAATAGAAGATTTCAAAAATGCAAAAATCAATTTCGAAAAATTTGAAGTTTATCCCCTTTTGACCGCTAGCCCTTCAATTGATCTGTTGTTTTGTAAACTCAAAATTGGGTTATCAAATATCACCTGTATGGGATTTTGTAATAATTTTACTTCAAACTTAACTTGAAGTTTGTAAAACAGGTTTCGGATGTTATTGAGTGATTTTCTCCGCCTTGAAATGCTTCGAAAGTCATAAAATTTTATTCAACGAGGGCTGCACAGGTAGAGGAAGTTGCAATAAACGTAATCCCTATTTACTGTTAGGTCGTATATTATGAACCCTTGACTCTCTCAAGATTCAAGATTTCAAGGACGACCTTCTATCCTTAAACTCAAATTCTAAAGGAAAAAAGACGTGCTAGCAGCCGTCTCGGGATGAAAGTGCGGTACAGGCGCCCGATCCTTTTCATACCAGTGTTATATTGAAACAATTGAGGGTTTTAGGTTTTAGGTCCCCAGGCCAATTGAAAAGAATCAACACGAACCCTCGTAGTTTACCTGCCCTATTGATAGATTCCTTTCCAGGGACTTTCTAGATGTTTCTACCTTCGTCCAATAATTTTCAAATGAAAAACTTTCTACGTTTCGACCATAAAAGACAAGACACATTTTTTAGACATATGCATTTACTGTGGACGATTTAATGTACTGTGTAGTTTCGTAATAAATTCAGAAATTATATACTATACAATGGCCATTGGACCCGGACATTTTCAGAGTCAAAGTCAAAATTTTATGTAGTACATATTGGATTTTGAACACTTGAATTTTAATTTTAAATATGTTTTTAAAATTTGTGTTACTAAACCTTACCTTTTCAAGACTTTAAATTGACTCATACTTAAGTGCATGAAATTTCATATTAAGCAATTTCGGAGTCTACGATTTCAATATTTTGAATTGTATAATTCTGATAGACTTTCAGTTTCAAATTGTTTAATTTTGAACTCTAAAATGTAAAACGAGGTTGTTTTGAACGTTACAATTTGGCATTTTTCGATAGGGACGTGGAGGGAGGGTACATTGGCACACGTAAGGGAACGCCCATTAATTACGTAAGGATAATATTTGAAGTTTTAGACCCCCTATTGTAAGAATTTGTAAGATTTTTGTGACTCCCCTCCCCCTTATGTAAAAATTTATATTTTTTACTCAATATATCAACAATATATCAATTACACAGGCACACAAAATAAATAAGTGCCATGTGCGGTGAACTAGACCACCATATCTATGTGTTTTTAAGGTTGCTGAATCCGAATCGGGTGTCAGATTTGCTCTACCAGGTCAGGTTTTTGAGAAAATAAGCTTTTTGACGGTTTCTTAAAAACAACATAGGGTGCGAACCAGACGTTCTAGAAACTTGTAACAGGGCTTATATTGAATGTTTGAACCTTTTGCTTTAAGATAATTATATTGAAAAAAAATATTTTTGTCGCCTATTTTAAGCGGTAACAGATTTTTTCTGTGCGCGCCCTCGCTCACCACTTTTTACCACCCGGGCGGCCGTGGTGAGCGAGCGCGCCCGCGCAGAAAAAACCTGATGCCGCGTAAGATAGGCGACGGAAATTTTCTCAATATAAATTACCCGAAAGTAAAAAATTCAACCTTTAATTTGAGTCCTGCTAGAAGTTTCTAAAACGTCTGGTTCACATCCTAGGTTGTCTTTAAAAAATGGCCAAAAACATCATCTGATGGAGCAAATCTGAAATCAGATTCGGATTCAGCGATCCCAAAAATATATAGGTATGGTGGTCTAGTCCAACGCATATGACACTTTTTTTATTTTGTATGAAAGGATTTCAACAGATTTCAAGGTATTTTTGAGTATTTCAAAGGACTACAAAGTATTTCAAGGATTTGCAAATTTTTTACGAAATTTAACAAGATTTCCAAAGCTTTTTGGGGATTTCATGAGATTCTAAGGGATTATAAAAGTTCTAGGGTATTGCAAACGTTTCCAAAGAGAATTTTAACGGATTTTAGATTTAAAGCGGTTTCGATGATTTAACGGGATTTCAACGGATTTTAAGAGATTTCAAAATATCAAATTATATCGACGGATTGTAAAAGGTTTCGTAAGATTTCAAAAGATTTAACGGAATTTGAAAGGATTTCCGAATATTATAAAGGATTTCAAGGATTTTAAAGGATTTTTAATGGCTTTGAAAAGATTCTGAAACCATTTTAAGGAATTTCAAAAGATTCGGAAAGATTCCCACGGATTTAAAAGATTTTAATGAATTTTAAAGGGATTTCAAATATTTCAAGGGATCTCATAATATTTCCTAATATATTATGGAATTTCAAGGATTTCAACCGATTTTTGGAGAGTTTAGGAGATTTCCAGGAAGCTCAATCGCTTTAAAGGGATTTCAAGAGATTATGTACGGTATCCGTGGATTTCAAAGGATCTCAAGGAATATTCACATGATTTAAAAAATTTTTAAGAGATTTCCAAAGTTTCCAAAAGACTTCATTGGATTGCAAAGATTTCCAGGGATTCCACGAGATTTCATGAAAGGCGTACACCAGATTTCCAAAATTCGACTCTATATTTATTAGACGTATATAATATGAAATATTACACAATAAAAGAGAAATGAAGCAAATGATGACTAAATTTTTATAATAGTGTAAAAAGTAATTTTAACAGCTAAAAATGGTTTCAATTAGCATATTTTAAAAAAATAATTAGAAAGAGGAAAATTAGGTGAAAAATACTTTGAATCCCCCTTCCAGATTATTATTGAAAAATAAACAGTAAAAACTAATAAGAATAATCTGGGATGTGTGACTAGCAATTTTTTTCAATATTTGAGTCGTTGTTCAGTGCTATTGAAGAGTAAAAGTAAAATTGAACGTATCAGTCGGAATAATTTAAGAGAAAATATGTTGCTAAAAAACTGAATATAATGTCAATCGATACATCGAAAAATAATGAAGGGTGTGTTTGTATGTGACACAATACAATTTTCTGAGAATTTTGTCTCTATCTCTCACCTTTTAAAAGGACATTCGTAATTCGGGGAAAGCTCTTCATCAATAAATCCCGGAATAAATTCAGAAGATCCTTTATGGTTGTCCTCGAATTTTTTGCCTTTTGCAGTCGTCACAGGTTGTCACCTGATTGCTTTTTTTTCACATATTTTGAAATTTGGCACGTGTTTCACCTATTGGGAAATTTTCTTTTGACAAAGTTATGAATATTTAAATTTTATAAAGCTGATGACGCAGACTATCAAAAAGAGTTGTCGATCTTTAAAGTGTGGTATTATTTAAACTCATACAGGTTTCTAATTTTTTCGTTTTGAATCTAATAGAAATTTTTGTTTTCTTTGTAAATCTATCGGAAAATTCTAAAAAAGACTCCAAAATTAACAGAATGGTAGCGATTTTTCTGAAAATTTCCTTAAAAGTGCCAGCCTTTTTTTATTCTAAATTTGTCCTATTATGGTAAATATTATTTCAAAAGATTGCATCTTGTGGCAGCACTCCCAAGGGGAGGGAGATCTTTTTTCTCCGAAAAACGAAAGTTCACGTTTTTTTTTTTTTTATTGACTCAAAGTATGACAAAAGTCTATAGAATGAAATTTCTCTTAAAAAGGTCTAAACATGCATCCTCAGATTTTGATGAAATACATATTGAAATAAAGCTTAGATTTTCTAGTTTCTAACCCTGAAAAGAACATAATGGGTGACTTGAAGAATTCATAGTTATTAATTAATTTTAATATTTAATTGCTTTCTTTTAATATGCATTTCATAAAAATCTGATGATACATCAACATATTTTGAGATATTCTGACGTTTAATTTTCAATTTAAAAAAAAACCGTCTGTGTCTAACGGGAAAAATAGGTGTCGTTTTATTTCATTTGAAAAATAACATATTTAGTCGGTCACCGTTTGTACGATTTGAATGATTCAGTAGGATTATTTTGCATCTGATAACTGTAGTCTTATATGTAGTATTTTAATATTGCGCACATAAAAAGTGTATCAAATACAAATTTCTATTATTAGTTCAACTAATAAAATGTTAATAAGCATTGATTTCCTTATGTATTTAATTAACAAAACTATTTTTGTCACCAAATTTTGAGAAAAAAAACTTTACCTTTTTAACTTTTTTAACAACATGTACTGTGATGATTGCTATTTGAAAACTGTACCTTGCCAAAGTTTAAATCAGTAAATTAAAGGCTTCAAATTTTATATTTTCTTTTTTAGGACCAGGTTTAGAACGTACAACCATGTCGCTGTGGGAGAAAGCTCAGCGCTTACCGCCACACGCACTTCAGCAGGTGCGTAACATCTACGGAGATCATTTCCCTATTGAAGTGCGGCACTTCTTATCAACATGGCTCGAAGAAAAAATGTGGTAAGTTTCAAGTTCTAAAAAAGATCGTCCGTTCTCTTTACAAAAGAGAAATTGAAATTAATTAAAGTCCAGAGAAAGATCAATGTTTAGTTTATAAATGTTTAATAAATCTTTGCTCTTCCAGGAATACCATAGATGCTGAAAATCCACAATATGAACAGTACATTGCTAATCTGGTTGGCTCCTTCATTCAAGAACTTGAATCGAAGGCCGCATCACTTCACACAAGTGATCTCTTTCCTACAAAGATGAAGCTTTCAGAAGCAGCAGTAACTTTTCGCGTAAGTCTCTCATTTTCTACATATCTAAAACTACTAGCCTAAGTTTTAAATTTATTAAGAAGGATAATTAACAAACGTGTTTTTCTTCTTGTAGCAAAGATATAGTCAGAATCCGATATCCTTGTTCAAAATAATTAGACACTGCCTCTTGACAGAAATGAAGTTGGTAGCTCAAGTTGATGATTTGGGAGGCACCATGATGATGAACATTGTAGGTGACCCAATGATGGTTGGCGATGCCGCCACCGAAATCGCCCAGCAAGTCGATTCCCTCCGTCGAAGAACGCACGAAAGTGTCGAGGATCTTCGCAAAATGGAACAAGAATTGGAAGCATTTGCTCTAAGCTATCACGAATGCACAAAGATAAATGCAACTCTGCAACACTTATCGACACAACCTCAGAGCCAACAAAACCTTGAATACGAAAAGAAAATTGCAAGGTATGTTTTTTTACTACCTTCATTGTTTTCACTTCAGGGTGTCTACCTGGCCGGGAAAAGGCTGGGAATTTTTGCAAAAGAATTGTAATTCTGAGTTATACTTGGATTTAAAAAATAAGTGTAATGAAGTATAATTCTGACTTGGAATAGTGAATTTTCGATAAAAGTGCTAATTCTGAGTAGGAACAGGATATTTTTCGAATCAATATTATATTTTATTCTGAGTTGGATCAGAGAATTTTCGAGAAAAAATAATAATCATCTGTAAAAAGGAATTTCCTAAAAGTATTATACACTCAACACCGGATTGAAGTCACCTCGGCTTAAGTTTTTCCTAGAATTCGGCTGGTTCGCATTCGTCGACGAGGGGTTCCGAGGGCAGGGAAAGAGGCACGGCGACGTAGTTTCTATCCGTCATCGCGAGTTACGTACTTTCTATCCTCGCTGTGAGTTGCGACGCATGCGTAGTACCGCGTGGAGGCTCGTTGGGAGCACTGGTTCATACGGACCTGATTTGTTTATGTCGTAGAAATTCTTGGAACGGAGTCACAGTCATCGAGGCAATACCCGATACTGGACATAAATCCGGAGTTGAGTGTAATTCTGACTTGGAAGAGGAAATTTTCAAGATGAATTATAATTCTGACTTAGGGCGTTGAATTTTCCAAAAGAATTACAATGTTGACTTGGAACGGGGAATTTTCGAAAACAGTTATGATTCTGATTTGGAACAGGGAATTTTCCGAAAGAACAATAATTCTGACATGGAACAGGGAATTTCCCAAGTATAATTATCGAACCGGGAAAATAAAAAATTGACCGGGAATTCAAAATCGTCCGCCTGGTAGACACTACAACTTTATGTATATTTTTTTGCATAATTATTTTTAATTAAACTTCTGGCTTTTTAGGCAAAAGGAACAGCAGGAACAATTACTAAATCATAAGGTGGCATCAATGCTGCAGCTACGTTTAAATATAGCGGACAAATTGAAAGATAACGTAAGCAAATTGAGTAATTTGCAATCCAGAGTCCTGGACGATGAACTCCTCAAGTGGAAAAGAGACCAGCAGTTAGCAGGAAATGGTGCTTCATTCAACAGTAATTTGGACACGATTCAGGAATGGTGCGAGAGTCTTGCTGAATTGATTTGGATGAATCGTCAGCAGATTAAAGAAGCAGAGCGACTGAAACAGAAAGCTGTTCGCGATCCACCAGGTCTGCAGGATGTTCTTCCTGCGCTGAACACACAAATAACACAGCTTTTGAGTTCTCTCGTGACTAGTACATTCATCATCGAGAAGCAGCCTCCTCAAGTCATGAAAACCAACACAAGATTTACGAGTACTGTTCGACTTTTGGTAGGAGGTAAATTGAACGTTCACATGACGCCACCTCAAGTCAAAGTAAGCATAATAAGCGAGGCCCAGGCACTTGCTCTACTAAAAACGGACACGAAGATGACAAAGGTCACTAACGAAGCCAGTGGTGATATCCTTAACAATACAGGAACAATGGAGTATCATCAGGCAACGAGGCAATTATCAGTCAGTTTCAGAAATATGCAGCTCAAAAAGATCAAACGAGCAGAAAAAAAAGGAACTGAGTCGGTGATGGACGAGAAGTTCTCTCTGTTTTTCCAGTCTCAGTTCAGCGTTGGGGGTGGAGAACTTGTGTTCCAAGTGTGGACTTTGAGTTTACCTGTTGTTGTGATCGTCCACGGAAATCAGGAACCACATGCGTGGGCGACAGTTACGTGGGACAATGCTTTCGCTGAGCCGGGGAGAGTCCCTTTCGTAATCCCTGACAAAGTTCCCTGGATACAAGTTGCAGTGGCACTGAATGTCAAATTCAAGTCTTCCACTGGACGTTCTTTGACTGAAGATAATCTTCGTTTCCTCGCCGAGAAAGCTTTCCGTGGAGCAAATCCCGGAAATCAAGACTATTCTAGCCTTCTTCTCAGCTGGGCTCAGTTTTGCAAGGAACCATTGCCCGAGAGGAACTTTACGTTCTGGGAATGGTTCTATGCTGTTATGAAGTTAACGAGAGAACACCTTAGAAGTCCTTGGATTGACGGGTACATTCTTGGATTTGTTAGGAAGAAGCAGGCAGAGGAAATGCTTACGAATTGTGCGTCGGGAACTTTTTTGATGAGGTTTTCAGATTCAGAACTTGGTGGTGTGACGATTGCTTGGGTTGGAGGTGAGAGTTTTGATCTGATTTTAATTTCGTGTTTATTTTTTAATACCTAGTTAAGCAAAGAATAAGGGGTTATATTGAGTTCCTTTTTTTGCAGATACACCGGAAGTGTTTATGCTCCAGCCGTTCACGAGTAAAGACTTTGCGATTAGAAGCCTGCCGGACAGAGTTTCTGATTTGCAGCATTTATTGTATCTCTACCCAGATGTGTCCAAAGATCAGGCATTTTCGAAATATTATACACCATTTGCTGGTATGTATTAACCGTTGAGTTTATTTTTTATTTATTAAATTGCAGGGCTTGCAGTTAGCCACCATTTGTATAAAAATATAACTTCTTACTATTTTTCCCGCTGTGAAAGATTTTAAATTCACAGTTTTTGTACACGTTGCAAAAAAATACAAATAGAAAGTGAAAGATATTGATTATATTTTCTGTACAAATAGTATTCGTTGGGAAACCGAAACTAAATTTGTATAAAACAGTTTTTAATCTTCTCAAGTATGTGTATACTTTTTATTAGTAATTTCAATGTTAAAGATATAGGATGAGAAAGTATTGATTTATTAATAACTCATTTTTTAATAAAGCAGGGTAGTCAAAAAACCAAATCTAGATTCAACAAATATTCTTGTTGAAATTCAACGTATGTTGATGAATTTAATATTCCCAAACATTTTGTCTGGGTATAATATCATTAAAACTTTGAGCTTTATTTTCTCAGTTTGACAGTCATTAGACATGGCGTATTCTAGCTCTCACTCAATGACTTGTGTTCACAAAAAATTGAAAATTTGTTTTTTTATGGTTCTGTTTTCATCAAAAATTTTTGTCGAATAAAAAACTGCAGTGGCTCCTTTTTTTACATGTAACAAACGGTTATTTCGTTATTTGATGTACAAAAAAGACGACCTGAAAGAACTTAATTTCTTGACTTGTAAAACCTAGGATTTTGCTCCTAGGAATCGCTAGACACCCTGTTGAGGCTTCTTACTACTCCAAGGCCTGAAATACATAATTCGAGCAATTAACGTTAAGAATATTTGTTAAATTATCACTATATTATTTAACCATCTCTTTCAGAAAATCAATCAGTAACCAACGGCTACGTTCGACCACTCTTGGTGACACATGTGCCAGGTTGGGGTGGACCCTCACTCGGTGGACAAACTCCTTCACATTCTTCGATTGTGGGTGTAGGCAGTTCAAGTCATGGACCTGGAGGAAGTTATCCCAACACGCCATCCACCATGTTTCAAGCGCACAGTCCAGATCCGTCTGTAACACGAGATACTCCGTCCGTCGCTTCCAGGTCAGTCTCCTGGATGTAAAGAATCATTCGATGATATTTATATAATTCTATAACTGCCTTTAATTTGTCTGGCATAGTATGAAGATGCGCACAAAGCGCGAGCTCTCAATTAATTTCTCAGTGTTCTTCATTCTCTATTTAATTAAGGGACCAACGTTTTAATTTTGTTCCAAAAAAAGTTATTGATCAAGTTGAATATCGTGTGAAGATTATAAATTATATGAAGGTTTAGGATGATAAAATATGGAGAGAATCTCACTATTTTTAACAGTGAACTATTTGAAGGTCTTCTACGAAAGGCACTTGTTAATCGTATTGTAAATGTGACAATCGAGTAAGGAAATATTATCATTGTTGAATATCAAAGTATATCTATATGAATTAGATAGCTTTTCAGTCGAGATTTGTTTAATCATGAATTATACAATTTTATAAAATGAATTTTGGAGAGAAAATTCTTAGAAGTTTTTCCAGCAGTCGAAAAATATTGGTTTGTTATTATTTTTTTTTTTTGCAAATCAAGAATTTTTGGATTCAATAAAGTGTCCTTAAAAGGCGATCAGTTTCAGATGTTTAGGATTTGTTATCAATGTTTTTGAAGTATGAAGAGGCGAGAGAACCATTATTTTGGTTCAAAGGAATCTTTATGATTAAAGTAAGAATGCGCATCTTCATATCTATATCTGTTCAAATACTGTATCAGTATTCTACTTTTTGTTTTTTATAAATGTAAGCATTCTTCGTGCTACTATCAATAAGCGGCGCGACATTGATTGCAGTTTTTGTAAGCTTTTTTTTTTACGAAACATTTACAGTGTTTAACACGATTTATAGATCAAGTTTACACTTAATTTTCCATATACATGAGATTTTTTGGTACAATCGAGTGCTGGATGTCATAGGTTGTGATCGATTACGTCCTGAAAAATTGATTATGAAAAACCGACTAGCATTTTGGTCTTCTAAACGAACTTCGATTTTTTTATTTATTATAATTAATTTAAAGTCTTAAAAAGTTCTCAAATGCATAATATTAAAAGAAATGGAAAATAAAAAAAAAAGATTAAGTATAAATTTCCAAACGTAAGTTCCAAGATAGACTGTGATAAAAAATTCCTTTAGTTCAAAATTTGTAAGTTTTCTCTGAAAAAGTTTTTTTTCGATGTTTTCATCCAACACTCGGTCGTGCACACTTTTACTTACAGTTAGAGAAATAAGTATTTTATCTGAGAATTTTAAATACCTCGATATACCTTCGAGAGTATGAAACAAACTTTTTTTTTTACTAAAGAGAATCGGCTTATCCATGGCTTTGAAAAAACCTTGGAAGGTTCGTGCAAATGCTGATTATTTGACATGTGTGATGTATTATTTTTTGAAAGACGAGCAGTTTGTGTAATGCAAGGAATGAGTAAATGTGGTGTCTAACGATCGAGAAAATGAATCTAGAGATTTAAAGATTACAATAAAAGAAACCTTCTTTTAAGTCTGAAAAAATGTAGAATAGGTGTTTGATATTTTAACTTTAGTATTGATTGTTACTAATCTTTAAGATTTAAAAAGGACCAATAAAGAGTCTTTGCATTTATCATTTATTGTGCCTTCAATAATTGAAAAAATCTTTTCATAGTCAAGTTTTCTCTGTAAATTACGATACAAATCATAAATGTTTAAATATTCGTTAGACACCCTAATGAAGTCTAAAGGCAAAGGCCTGGAGCAAGCCGGTACAACTGTAGTAGAAAGGAAATTTAGAATTCGAACCTAGTGGAAAGTCGTGAATGAACGCAACTCCAATCACTACTCGTTATAAATGAACTGGCAATCGAGTAGAGATGACGTGTTTTTTTACAACTGCAATGGGGTGGAATGCTGCTTTGAAAAATTGATGAGCGGAAGCGATTTTCTCTGTGAATCTCCTTCGTTGCTGGCACATTCTGCCGTGTTGTACCGGCTTCTCCTACTTTTCCTTCTTTAACACAGACTGATGAAATGAAAAAGCATGTCGATGTGAAATGTTGGTTGAGAGTTGCCAGTGATTGGGGTTGTGTTTTGTTCTGTGATAGTTACGCTCCGGGTCTTGGCCAGGCGGGGACTGGTCGGTCGACCAGTGACATGGAGTACGTCGATATGATGAGCCAAACAAACGATTTATCCGCCATCGATGAGAACCTCAGCATGGAACAGATGAACTTTAACTTCCCCGATTTCATCCAGAATTTTGGCGTCAGGCCGCAATAGGTACGTTTTTAAACGATCATTGCGAACCAACTTCGAATTTCCTAATGCTCTGTATGCAATTTGATATCAGAAAGAGATTAAATACTTACGAAATGATGTTCGGGGTACAGTTTTATGCGTGCAATATTATCCGGTCGAGACTGACTATGTAATTTGCGGGAAATGATGGCTTTGAATTCGTAAGATGATACAAAGATATGAGAATGGCAATTCGTTAACACTTGCAGTTGACTGATATAAGTAATCGAACTTTACTTAAAGGCTTTTTCATTGCTTTGTACCTACTTGTACACATTTTTCTAGAAAGCTGATGATTTTTTCGCCCTTGGGTTTTATTTAGTATTAAATTATATTATATTTAATAATAGAACTGTACTTACTGTAAATTTTGATTTCGTGTAGAAGTAGAGGTAACATTTAGAAAATAGAGTTAAATTTAAGAAGGTACTTTTTCTAAATTTTGTAAGAGTAGCCTATTTATATTCCTAACGTTTTCTAGAAATTTTGACAGTAAATTATACGTTTGCAATCTATATTTCATAATATAGTCGATTAATCGTTAATTTTTATATATTTTTTTTATTTGTAGAAAATTTATCATTGTAAAAATCAGTCTTCTAGAAAATTGAGCGCGAAGTTAGACAAACCGGAAACGCAGCAGTTACCCATCACTGAATGCGAAAAGTTTCTTTTCTGTACTGTACATATACATTATAAATATTGACAAGAAACACAGCGAAGCTTTTGTATCTCAGCTCTTTATCTTTGAATCAACGAATCTTCTCGATGTGATTATGGAATCGAAATTACGTGTAATATATCGTATGGTGGTTGATGTTACTAGCGCTCTAATATTGCCTGGAACATGAATTCTATAATCTGGGTGTAAAATCCTCCCGAGAACAATAATGTCATAAAAAAGGCATAATCGGTAAAAAAGTGTGGATTACGCGACAAGAAGAATATTTTTCAGACTTAATTAAATATTTCTGAAAATTTCGGGAAGCACTAAGGAACAAATTTTTTTCTCGTTTATTATGGTTACTAGTAATATTTGTAAAAAGTACAAAGCTTACTCTTTTTCTATTCATTTTAACTTGCATCGCGATATTGTAGTTTTATTGTCGATATGTTTATAACACGTAAATCTAAAAAAAATGTAATGGCCTAGTGCTTAGAAATGAGACGTAACATTCTTTTGACAATATTCAAATTTTGTGACTTGTTCTTGTTTTTAATACGTGATAACGTGATATTATACACAAAGGAAATAAGTAATAACTTTTGTGATTTATTATCTGGGATAACAGTAAATATGTGCCTTATGCATTTAACGATACCGGGAGTAATCGACTCAGTGATGGCATTACGATTTCGCATTGTACCCATGATGTTTATGAATGTGCAATCGATTATCTCTTCATGCTTAAAATTATATTAAAATTCTACGCGTAGAAATAAAAATATACAGCTCTCAGAATGTTTCGATGGCTACGTAAGTTTAACTCAGGTCGTTTCTAACTGTAAAAGCCAGAAAGTTAACACACATTTTAGATTTAGGACAATTTAGTTGTTAGTGGACTGTCTTTAAGTCAGAAGTTAAGTGATTCTCCTAGCCTGGTTAGTGTCTTACGTTTAACTATTACAAATTTATCGATTGTTGGGCCTACGTTATCTTAGACTTCACTGAGCCTTCACTGAATTTTAACGACCCAAAGAAAAAAAAGAAATCAGGTTGAGCCTTGTACGTCCAAGTGACCCCACAAGCTCGGTACGAAATGGGATGTGAAAAATATAAATGCATATTCCAATCGCTTGGCCGCGTCAAATTCGAAGCAGCCTCGGAAAAGAATTCATTAATTCTTCACCTGTTAATTAACGTCTGGAGGTTTTAATCAGGGATTCTAACCATCACTTAAAACGTCATTTGCGAGCTGCGCTATCTGCTGATATGCACGTTGATAATGTTTGTATCGAGCTTTTTTGTCAAAGATTAGAGTTTATTTTATTATCAAAAATATTTTACCGCGTGCGTGTTAAATTAATACAGCTATTATGTACGCCAATGGCTATATAAATGTATACTGCGTATGACTCGTGCATGTGTATATTTAAGGATATATATGTGCACTGGTAATAAACAACTGTATTATAAGTTTAAATTATTTTTCTTTCTAATTACCCTCTAATTACTTCTAGGATTCATTTTTTCCTTTAAAGTTAAATTGCCAAATTCTTTATAATAATTCGACTGCAAAACGTTAAATGTGAATTCTGTGGCCCTGTATCAGAAAACCTTTAAACAATATTTTATACGAGGGGTTGATCACTCTTGAAATCTATTGCACAAGCCTTCGTGAAATCTTTGAAATTTTTGTGAAATTTGTTGAAACTGTGAATTCATTGAAAGCTTTGTAAAGTAATTGAAATCTTTTCGAAATCTTTGAAATGTTTGTGAATTCTTTGAAGTCTTTTCAATTTTTGTGAATTCCTTGAAATCTTCTGAAGTCTGAAATATTTTGAAATCTAGAAATCTGGCGTACATTCAAAGGTCAAGTTTGTCAACCCCTTGATTTTGTATTAATTGAATGAATTTGAATTTTTCTGGGAAACTAGTAAATAGAAAAATATGTTTAATATGAATTTGATAGGTACAACTCACATCCGAAATTTCACGATTGCTTTTCACTGAATTTTCTTTTTAATTAGCGAGCACTTCCTTGCAAAAATTGTCGCCCTGTTCTTTAGGTAAAGGACATTCCTCAGGTTCGCAAGTTTCGACATAGTATCCAGGAGCAGGATAACTCATGTGATACATTGAATTCCCAGCCATGGCATCTTTTGGTGGTTGATATTGATGCTTCCTGGCCCAGGGAAGATCCTCTTTCGGTTGAATGGCCCAAGGTTGAAACGATAATTTGTTCACTGTCTCTCCTTCTATCTTGGCATCGAGCCTGAAGGTAATAATTCAAGTTAAAATTAAAATTTGATTTCAAATAAAAATTCGTTCTGCAAAATTGATCCATTTACAAGAAAATACAAATTTAACTGGCCTATTGTATTTTGCTGTAGGCTTGAAACTGGACACAGGATTTATTGGACCCGGATTCACATAAGACAAAGACGTAGTTGTGTTGCCTTCGAAGGGTTTATTAGCAATTCTAATATTATCACAAGGAATCACAACGTCTGCCCTTGGAATAAGTTTTGGTACAAAATCGTGTCGACTAGTTGTTTCGCATTGCATGGGACCATCTCCCATCATATTTCTACGACGTGGAATAATTGGAGCACGTTTTTCAGCTCGGAATCGCTGATAGCTTAGCTAAAATCGAAAAATATTTTAAAAAATTTAATTTTGAGAGTTTAAAAGATTAAATTTGTTAAATTTCGATCGCGTTATAGTGAAAATTGTTGAACTTAAAACATTCTCTTTTAAATTGTTTCAATTATGATCGCTCTATTTTAATTTTTTCACTTTATATGCATAATTTGAAAATTTTTTCTTTTAAACTTGAGAGGATGAGGGCGGTTATCTAATAGTGGTCTAAAATTTATTCCATGGAAGAGGGATCCAGTTTAATAATGAATCCTGTAGAAAGTATAGAACCATAGTGACCACAAACGGTATATGCATCAAATATCGAATCGATCGCGAGACATCCGATCCGAGAGCAACTTTGAGTGTACACAATACATGATACTTTTAAAATGATACCTTGCTTGTTGTGTCGGTGAACATTTTTTTATCCGAGAGAGCAATATTTCCACAGGGAATCACAGGAACCACTGGATCCGAATTACATGGCTGGAAAGTATCTGCGTAAATTGTTTTCCCCATGAATGGGGCGCCAGATGGAAATAAATTTGTTGCTGCTGGAATAATGGGTTTTTCTTTTTGGACATCGACTTCTATGAAACTTTTTCCGTAGGTGGTTTGACCTTCCATCATTGCCTGGGGAGGTCTGTGGTGAAGAAAACTTGTGCTCTAATTAGGAATCGCAAAGTTGGATAGCTGAATTAAATTTTGCTTTAACCAAAGAAACATTATTAAATTATTTATTAAGTATAGGGAATTAAATTGATTAATTTACAGAGAAAAAAATGTTGATGTTTCAAAATTCGAGGACTTTCAAACTTGATTAATATGTCGACGAAATTAAAATAAAGCATTTTATATTTAAATGTAAATTTTAAGAATTTTAAAACTAGAAAAATTAGTTTATAAACATTATATTCAAGTTTTTTAAAAGTTTGTATTATTTAATGGAAGTCAATTCGTTTCACCTGTAGACAGCTTTTTGTGCCCACGTATAAATTTCTTTTTCTGGTAACTGAAAGGGCTGAAAACTTAATTTTTGTGTAGTATCTTTAGGAGCAGGTTCGTTACTAGGACGATATATTCTCTGTGGTTTAAAACTAGTGACTGGATCTATAGGCCCTGGATTTACGTAAGACATCCCTGCTGTCGTAACTCCTTCCAAGGGTCCATTACACATTCGAATATTTCCACACGGAATGATAACTTCAGCTTTTGGGACATATTTTTCTACAAAATCATGCTTCGCTGTCGTCACACACTCCATGAGACCGCGCCCTGCAATCTGTCTATTTCACAAAATATATTTATCGAATTTCAATTTAATCAAAAATATTTGCTGGACATTAAAATGAAAAATTCAATCTTGCAAAGCTGACCAATCTTTAAGGTAAAATTACTGAAGACTAAACTACAAATTAAGGCATCTAAATTAAAAAATTACAAAAGACTTGTAATTGAAATGAGTTTGTAACTCTTAATTATAAGAACTACATAATTATACACTATTTAAAAATAAAACACTCAAAATTTGACAATTTTAAGACAGGAGACTAAATTAAAAATAAATTAGAATGCAAAGCCTCAGAAAATAGGCAATCTGAAAATTAGAATCATTACAAATTTCCTATTCTTTAAATTGTAAACAATTTCAATACTAAGCATTTAAAGCTGGTAGTTTTAATATTTAAAGTGTTTTAATTTGAAAATTACAGAACTCGAAGCTTTACACGCATAGTTAAAAGTTGAATAAATTATAAGTTAAAAAGTGTGCAATTTTGAATGGAAACCTACAAAATTAAACAATTTTAAAGGCAAGTTTTAAAGGAAGAACGCAGGGTGTCTACCTGATCGGAAAATCGGGAAAACCGAGAATTTTTTTCGCCGGGAAAAACCCCTGAAATGACCGGGAATTTGATTCAGTGACCGGGATTTCTCTCTCGAATATACTGATATGCAAATTAAATGTGGTTTCATATATTTTGTTACTCTAATTCTAAGTGGTAACAGTGAATTTTCTAAAAGAACAGGAAATTTCGTTAAGAATTATAATTTTTACTTTAGGGCAGGGAGTTTCCGTAAAGAATTATAATTAAGACTTTAGGACAAGGAATTTTCGTAAGCAATTATTATTGGACTTGGAATAGAGAATTTTTTACAGGGAACTGGAATTTTGGAAAATAATTTTAATTCTGACTTAGAAGGGAATTTTACAAAAATTCCTATTTAAATTTTGAATTGAAATTCTTTTATCAAACTCTGTTCCGAATCAGAAATCTTGTAAGTCTTGAAAAATGTTTAGAAGTCTCTTGAAATCTTTAAAAATTGCTTGAAATCATTCAAATCTTTTGATCTCTTTTAAATTGACCAGGAGAAAACTGGGAAGACCGGGAATTAAAAATCATTTGTCGGGTAGACACCCTGGGACGGTTTTAAATTCAAATATAAATTTTGTAATTTATCATTGGAAAGTGCATAATTTAGAATTGGACAATTTTCTAAATTGGAAACGTAGAAATGTAAAATATTATAAAAATTAATTATAGTAACATATGTGACATATATAAAGTACTTAGCTTCATTTTACTACCCTAAGAATTTATCGTATTTCCGTGCAAAAAATAAATGAGTATAATTTTTATGGTTCAAAATTTAAGAAATTTAAAGTATAAATCTTGAAAATTAAATTATTCTAAAAGCGTTAAGAATGAAATAATTTCAAATTGAAAGCATAGGCACAAAACTGAACAATTTAAACTATGAAGCTTTTAAAATCGAACGATTTCAAACTATTCTCATATTAGAATCCTGAAATTAAATCGTTCAAAATAATAATTGTCATAAAATTTCGGTAATTTCAATTTTAATTGATGAAGTAGAAATTGTTAAATTTTAAACGATTAAATTTGATATTGTCTAATTATGAATGTTTTAATTTGAAACCATTTAAAATAGTCGAATTTACATTTCATAAAGCTTCAATTTGAAATTTTATTGAATTTTGAACATTTGAGACCTATAGTTCTTTAACTATGTATGCTTTCGATTTGAAATTTGACGCTTAAGTTTGTGTCTAGTTACGAAGGTCTTAATTTTAAATTATTCTTATTTAAAACAAAACTGTTGAATTTCAAAAGTTTTTCATTTAAAATTATCCAAGTATTAAATACTGTAGAGGTGTTGATATATACCTATTTGCTAATTTTGAATTTGAAAATACACATTGCAAACTGAATAATTTTAAATTAGAAAATGTTATGTAAATTGATCTTTTAAACTCAGTCTTCATGTAAATTTATTAAAGATTTTGAAAATGATATACTTCAAACTTGTATTATTTCATATCATATCAAACGACATTTAAAGTTTTTCAATGTAAGCTTTTCTACTAAAAATAAAAAAAAATCGGTTAAAATATAAATTTACAAATTTCTGGTCCAGTGGACACTTAATATACACTCATCTCTCGTTACTGTGCCGACCTCGGGTCTGGTCGGCACAGTAACGGGCACTTTTCAAATATATATTCAACCGGAGTTGAAGTGACGAGTGAGTAAATACGTAGGACCGCATGTATAGTTTCAGAACCCTGTACGTGTACAAAAGTATATGCCTAGAGAGTCGCGATGTAAACAACTTCTGATACGGCACTGACTGCTCTTACGAAGAG
>JAUMHM010000050.1:12191598-12211199 GCA_032362435.1 Melikaiella ostensackeni | reverse complement strand
AGTCAGGGCCGTATGAACCATTTCCAGTAGGAATACATAATATTAATTAACTGTATTTTGTACAAATGTAGATTCTTGCTATTATAAACGACAGATCTTTTTTAATAATAAAGACTAATTATTAAAAAGAGGACTTTCCGCGTGTATTTAAAAATAGATGCGAAATATGTGCGCGAGCTGCCCGCTTCGCTACGGTTGGCTACGGTATTGCGGGATTGCCTCGAGGACGCCGCGCGTTTTCCCGTGTCCCACGGATTCCCTCGTCCTAAAGTGCGAACTGGCAGAAATCCGCAGAATTCTAGGGACACAGTAAGCTAAGGTACAGTATATCGAGAGTTGAGTGTACTTCGGTATCCTCAAGGTTCGACGGCTATAAATTAAGTCTGACTTTTTTCCCAGAGAATGTTCAGAGGTTTTCTTCCAGTAGGGAGATTTGCCTAAAACTTGGTACAAGGGGGTTTTTAAGATTGCTAACTTTGATTTTAACGTCAAAAGTTACAAATTGAAAATGGATCCAATATGGCGGCCAAATTTTTAAAATTTTAACATATTTACCTTAAACTTGGAACAAGGGGGTTTTTGAGGTCGCTAATTTCAAATTTGACGTCAAAAGTTAAAAATTCAAAATGGCGGATCCAAAATGGCGGCCGATATTTCAACATTTCTACAGATTTGTCTAAAATTTGGTTAAAGGGGGTTTTTGAGATCGCTGATTTATCATTTAACGTTAAAAATTATTATTTCAAAAATTGCAGGATCCAGGATCTACTACGTATAGGTCGCGGTGCTATATTAGAGCCCTTATTTCGGAGTGCTTGATTAACGTGAGTCTCCTAGCATCTCACAATTCAGGGACCAGGGTGCATTTTGGAATGAGTCCCGTGGCCTCTCATTAATAATCTGCGTGCTCGTCAAACTCTTCTTCGTCGGTCAATTGGAGCTCGTCTAAGAGACATATGTTATTCAATACGATATTTATTATTTATGTTTAATAAATAGGGTCAAAATATGAAATAAAATAAACAGACTTATTATTATTAATAACTGATATAACTTTCACACAATGCGTTTTCTTGATTTTGTATCTGAGATGTCTTACAACTATTTTCTGATAAAAAAAAAACATAATCTTTGCCGGAGCCGTTTTTGAAAAAATCCATTTCTAATTTCAAAAAATCGAAATTTACACTTTTTCTCGAAAACGAAGCGAGATATGAAAAAAATGTGAGAGAAACATTCTTCCTTGGAAAAATTACAACAAAAAGGCTTGCTTGATAAATTTTAGTCTCACTTCGGTTTTTTGAAAAACTTGATTTTTCGATTTCGTAAGTAAAAATTCGTTTCTCACTTTCGAAGGAATTATCCAATTGGATTGCCCTTTGGCACACCGGTTTAAGGCCTAGAAAGAAAGAACGAGTTCGCTAACCAGACATTTTTTACCAATGATTCTGGTTATATCCATCGAAAATGCTTTTTAAAAATTAAAAAATTCCATTTTGCAGCAAAACTATACGAGTTACGAAAAAAATGTTAGGAAGTAAAATTGTTCATCTCAAAAAGATCTAAAAATTTGCCTCAGACCATTTTTTTCATGGGACGCATAGTTTTTGTTTTAATCGTTACAAATGTTATTAAAAATAAAAAATACCTCTTTCCAGCAAAACTTTACGATACGATAAAAAAAATTTAAGAAGCGAAAGTATCCATCTTAAAAAGATCTACAAATTTGATACAAATACTTTTTTATAAGATGCATAGTTTTTGTTTTAATCGTGAAAAATATGATTAAATATACAAAATTTTAGTTTTCAGCAAAACTACACGAGATACGAGAAAACTGTTAAAAGGCAAAATTGTTCACCTCAAAAAGAACTACAAATTTGCCTTGAATTATTTTTTTTTATGAGACACATAGTTTATGTTTTAATGGTGAAAAATGTTATTAAAAATGAAGAAATCTATTTCCCGGTCAAACTATGAAAGATACGACAAAATATTGCCCTGAAAAATTGTTTATCTCAAAAAGATCTACAAATTTTTTTCAGACTATTTTTTTATAAAACGCTAGTTTTTGTTTTAATCAAGAAAAATAACATTAAAAAATGAAAAATTTAAATTTTTGGAAAAAAAACATAATATATAACGAAGTATTAATTAATAAAATTATTCACAGAAAAAAGGATTACAAATTTGTCATTGACCATTTTTTCATAAGACGGGTAGTTTTCGTTTTAATCGTGAAAAACTGCTATTAAAAATAAAAAATTCAAATTTATAGAAAAACTGCACAAGATACAATAAAATGTTTAACGGCATTTAAAAATTGTTATTAAGATCGAAATGAAATCTACTTTCTTATGAGTCCCTTCATACACCAAGAACATAACACAAAAAGGCTCACAAATCAAAAATAGACTTTCAACTACCTCCTTTCCGGCTCATTAGAAACAAATTTATAACAAATCCAATTTAAAATTGAAAAAATAAAAACAGATAATTATTTAGGAAAATTAAGGTATATAAATTAATAATTTATAATAAAATCGAAAAATCAAGTTTTCAAAAAAACGAAGTGAGATTAAAAATTATTAAGGGCGTTCTTTCGTTGCAATTTTTCCAAGGAATAATTTTGCATTCTCAATTTTTTTCATATCTCGCTTTGTTTTCGAGAAAAACTGCAAAATTCGATTTTCTGAAATTAAACATAGATTTTTTCAAAAACGGCTCCGCCGGGGATTTTCTTTTATTAGAAAATAGTTGTGAAACATCGCAGAAACAAAATCTAGAAAAATATCTTGGTGTTTGCACCTTTGGATTGAAGACATTTCAACGGAACCGTGCGGTTCATCTGATGCGATCCACGATCCTTGCACCGTGCATGTGCGCGCTCAACTTTATTAAATGTCAAAGGTGGCAAATAATCTGATTGTTAACATCATAACGAACCTTTTAGAAGTATAAAACTTCAGGTTCGAGGTGGAACCTCGAGGAACTTTTGATTTAAAAAATGTCTATATTGTGAATTTTTAAAATGCATGAGTATAAAGTGAGGGAATTCGATACCAAGCTAATATTCGTATTTTTTTGTTTACATCATATTAATTTATGACCACTCAATTGAGAACGAAAATTTTAACATTTGAATTCATAATCTTATGAACAAGTTTTTTGAACCGATTTCTTAAAAAGCTGAAATAAAAAAAAATACATTTCTGAAATTCATAGCGTTCTAAAATGAAGGGAACTTCTTAAAAGATCATGAAATTCAGAAGAAGTTGTGTCAACTCATCTACATTATGAAAAATAATTTTTTCTCCAAAAACTTTGAAGTTGGTTTTTGGCCGCTTATCGGTTTCTCTCAGCCCACTGTGCTTCGTCGTAAAACATATGATATCTCAGGACGAATAATTGATTTCAGCCTCGTAAAAAGCAAATACACTTTTTCTAAAAACAATAACTAAAACTGAAATACCAAGAGAAATTCGTTTAATTTAATGCAACGAGAAAGAGAATTAGAGAAAGTGATTACAAACGTAAGGGGTTTATTTCCATGGAAATCCCGCAATTTTGTATAAGTTATTTTCTAACTGGCAGGAAATATTGAATCCTCAATATAATCTGCGAGTGGACATAAAATTTCTCCATCTTAAATTCTTAACTCGTATCACCTCGAATTTATAGAAATCCAGGCATAATTCCCAAAACAGTTTCCAGTTTCATACATTTTTTTACACTCTAGTTGTTTTCTCGCAGGCGTTAAATATATGATTTGAAAAAGATAATCAAACGCAGAGAAATGCAGGAAGTTAATGTACAATTATTTAATAATAACATTATGTCTTCTTGGCACAGACGCTATAAAAGTATAATCGATTCAAAGTTGTCGCTTTGGTTCGATGCCTAAGGTAAAATCTGTACATACGTTTGCGATCTGCCATGCTATTAATAAATTAATCCCTTCCTCAAACATGTCGAGGGAGACTGACTTCAACGTGAATATATTTTACTCTATATAATGTATAAGCATATGAATAATATTTAGATTCCAATTAAAATGATCGTGTATAGACTGATTAAGATAATGAACAACTAATCCTGCAAGGACCGATTAAAAAGCAATGTTTGAATGGTCATGGGAATTACAGAGAAATATAATCGGAGAAAGTCGTCGTTGTAGAATGCTCCAGTAATTTTATTTTCGATAAAACTATTATTATTGATCTCCGAAATTCGAAGTACTCAACACCAAGAGAAGAAAGGACTCTTGCTTTGGAAGCGCTGCGTGAATGCGCCCGAGAAGGAAAATAACTTCTGCGTGCCATTTCCCTTCGAGAACCTGAAAGAATTTATGAATTCAATTAATATATTTTCTTTTCATTCCATTAATCATATAAATTTTATATTTACAAGCCTACCAGCAACTAAGTTAAACAAAGATTTCCTGAAATAGGCGTCCATTGATTGAAAAATGTCATTTAAAATAAAGAGGTTGGCCACATCACAAAAATTTCGAAGATTTCTAAAAATTTCACAAAGATTTCAAACGGTTTTAGAAAATGCCAAAGATTTCAGAAAGATGCCAAAGATTTAAAAAGATTTCAATGACTTCATAAATATTTCAAAAGATTTCGCAAAGATTTCAAGGATTTCACAAAAATATCAAAGATTTCAAAAAATATTACAAAGATTTCATAAAGATTTCAATTATATCAGAAACATTTCACGAATATTTAAAAAATTCCACAAAGATTTTTACAAGATATCACACAGACTTCACGAAGGCTTGTACACTAGATTTCAAGAGTGGGCAACCCCTCGTTTAGAAATGAAAAAAATTCACTAGAACAAAATGAAAAAAGTGTTTCGCTGGTAGACTTTTTATTGAAGAGCTTACTTCTCAACGATGACAGCCGGCATTTGCACAAGCTGTACGGGACTTTTAGAGTCTTTTAGTGCCTGTTGCAGATTCAATATCTGACCCCGCATCACACTCATTTGTCTATCAAAGTTGTGTCGATCGAAACCTTTATCTTGCTGCAAACGAGTAGGATTCTTTCATGAAAATCCAAATAAAAATGCAAATTCACATTATGTACAAGTAAAAGTGCTTTCAATTTTGTGATACCATACCTTAAATAACAGAAACAAGTCACTACAAAGACTTTGTACAAAGTTTTGATCCGAGAGCTGGGGTAAAACGAGTTCTCGCGTCACATCGCTGAAAGGTAGTTTGGCTTGACTCAACCAAGCCCAGTGATAAGGATATGCACGCCACGAGTCAGGATGCTTGAACGGAAATGCGAGACCATTGTCTATAGCTGCGATTTTCACGTCACCACTTTCCAATCCATTTTTCCCCGAGGGGGGTTCGTACTTGATTAGCCAATTATCGTTACCTGCAAGGAGTCAGTAATTCAATATGCGACCACGTATCATATATCAACCTCAATTCTGAAGAGATCTTTTTCAACAGCTTGAAATTTTCAATTAAAGCCGATATTCTAAAGCTACCGTCCTGCTTTCTTTAATAAATTGTAGTATTTTCAAAGGATTTGTACAAGTGTTTTTAAGTAGAAAGGAGGTAATAATTCGAGAAGCCCATAACTCCTTTGTAATAATCATTGCATTTAAAATCGTTCAAATTTTTATGATTTTAATTTGCAATTTTTAGCGCTTTTAATTTTTCAACTCGCAACGCTCAAGATTTATAATTAATATTGTTCATTTTCGAACCAGCATGATTAAAATTTTTAAATTTAGAATATATATATTTGAAAATATATCCAAAGTTTCACGATTTTAAAATATCTTAAGTATTCCACGCTTAAAATTATAAATATTATTTATTATATAACGTTTCCCCTCGCTCATTTTTTGGTTATTTTTTAACGACTTTAATTTTAAATTACTCTAATTTCACAGCTTTAATTTCAAATTCGGGGTAATGATAAGATTGTTAAATTTTTTAATTAACTTAAATGTGGAAGACTTGATATAAGAAGTTGATCTTTTATTTTTGAAATTATGTAATTTTAAATTATCTAATAGAATGACAAGCTTGAGTTTAAAATTTATTTTTGCTGGACACTTTTTGTCTATAATATTCCTATATTACTTTTAAAAGATTTAAATTTAAAATTTTTGAATTTTGCAGAGCTTTCATTTTAAATCCTTTGTCTTCACAAGTCAAGCTGTTGAAGCTTGAAATTCAGTCTTTTTTTTCAGCGCGTAAAATTTAAAATGAATTGATTTTGAAGGACACAATTTTCAGTTGTTCAATCTCAACTCTATCAGTTTTAAAAAGGGTTTAATATTCCCAGGCTTGGTATTTAAAATTGTGTAATATAAAACTCTTTAATTTGACAGCTTGAAATTTAAATTTGTTCAATTTTAAACCTTTCAAATTAAGAATTCAAGCGTGCTCTATAACAGTGCATTATGCGCCACTTGTCACAAGGGTCATCTAATATGTGAATATAGGTACAAAATGATCCTTATGACAAGTGGCGTATAATGCACGGTTGCAAAGCACGCTTCAATTATTGAATTTTAAGGGATTTTAGCTTAAAATATTTCCATATTGAAGACTTTTTTGTGAAAAGTTCATTTTTAAATGGTTCAATTTAAAACATTATAATATTTATGTTCTTCAATATTTTGAAAGGCTTTCTCTTCAAAATTATTAATAATTCTTGAGTTTTTCTATTTTTACTTTATATTTAATATTTCTTCAATTTTGAAGAATTGCACCTTCAAATTTTAAAATATATATTTTTTTTTCACAGGAGGCTTACAATTTGAAATTGTTCAATTTTGATTACTAAACTAAAAAATATTACTATGTAGATGTATCTTACAATTTATGTGTAAAATTCTTAAATTTTTAATACTTTTAATTGAAAATTGTTTAATTTTAAGTGCTCATATTAAAAATTTTGAACTCTTCAATTAAAAATTGCTGTATTTTGAATAAACAATCCGGAACTTTCTAGACTTTTAGGCGTTTTTAAGTATGTTAAAGTTAAACTATACTATGGCGAAATTTTAATGAATTTGCCTTAAATTTTTGTTACAGTGAATGAATTTAAAAATTATATTTCATCGAAACGTAACTGGATTTCAGTTAAAATTACATCGAAATTTGAAGTTGTCAGGGTTGCTACAAGACCTGAAAGACCTGGAAAAGTCATTGAATTTTGAAAAAATTACTGGAATTTTCTTAGTCTCGAATTGATAAGGACTGATTTTTTTTATGAATAAAAATAATATGAATATGATTCCAGAATTTTAAAACTTTTATAATGATATTAATGAAAATTGTTTAGAATTTGCACCGATTTTTCATTGTACAAGAAATTGTACGTAAATTAGTATGCGATCAGTAAAATATGTTGAAAATGAATAGAATTAACTGGATTTTTAAAAATGCAGGCCTGAACTTTTTCCAAAAGTAGGCCTGGAAAACCTGGAAAAGTCTTAGAATTTTGAAACCGAACTTCTTTAGTAACCCTAGTTATGCACCCCGCAGTAAAATCTTTAAAAAATTATGATATTTTATAATAAATGATTCTCACCTCTATCCGTATTCCTAATGATATAATCCAAAATGACTAGGCGCTCAAACTGAAGTTGAAACTTTCGAGCGAGATGTGGAGGAAGCGGTTCGCTTTCCCATCGTCGTAACCAGTAGTCCGCGTCCTTGTAACCATCTACGAATACTTGAAAAGATCCGACTTTGGGCGGTAATCCGATGCGATTGAAGTGAGAGCCGACTGTGGGGAATTGGTCCATAATGGCTTGCTTCATTCGCACCTTTTGCCTATCAAATCTTGGATAGTTAAAGGTTTTGCTCACAAGTCTTACTACTCTCGTATTAGGCACAACACCAAGACCTAGTTTTCGGTCTACCAAGCTGGCACCCGCTTCGCTCAGGTATCCCTGGTTAGGAATCAAGCAACTCCTTCCAAAACAACATGGACAGCAGAGCTTATGCATCCATTTTGTCCATTTTGGATTCAGTCTCCCGTAAGGCTCCTCGTCCTTAGGTTTAAATACTCCTATTATTTTCTGAAAGCATAAGTTAAAAAAATATTCATTAAAATCAATCAAGATTAATAAAGCTTCATCAAAAGAAGATTTTATTAAATTGAAGTATTCGTACCCCTGGAGGATTCTTGACGAAATAACTCCCACTCGATCCTTGATAAATTCTTTCAGGATATATTCCACTGTCTATCGCAGCCTCTGCCTGATAAACTAGGTCGGAAAACTGTGGATCATCTGAAAGAAATTCAAACGAGTTCAATACACTCTGCAAGTTCCTAATTCTCAATCTTTCTGAGGATGATGTAAACTTTCCATTAGATGTCGTATATTTTAAACTGACTACATGTTGATAATAAAAACTATCAAACACGTAAAAATAATCATAAAATTTATGGATACAGATGCAGAATTAAAATATAAAGCCTAAAGTAAGCCAGAACCTGCTACTAAAACTTTCCATTTTGATTTTTTGTTGTGAAAATAAATATCTCTCTACCAAATGTGCCTTCGCCCATGAAAAATTCCCAAATTGCCTAAATACCTTGATAGTAAAGTGACCAGTTGTCCCAACTTTCCACACCTGATCCATTTTCCGTCATTGACTCACTGCTACTCGAAATTTTGTCGAATTCCTGATTGCCCACGTTTATTAAAGAAAAGAATAAAATATGTCATAGTTGTACGCGTAAGCTAAGTTCTTTAACTAGCATGTTAGTGCAAATACTGTTGGCAGTATCTGTTCGTGCCAGTTACTGCCTTATCGTGAAAAAGCATTGTATTCAAAATTATCGCACGTTGCAAGGTAGATTTCAAAAAGCTAGAAAGAAAACTTTAGAAATGGTAAATATTTTAGGAAGATTCTCTTAAAACTTTGAAAAATGGTGAGTTTTTGTCAAGTAAAAAGAGGAAATTTAAATTTAGATACTCATATCGAGGCCAGATATTTCGATTTGTGTCTACATTAAAGCTATCTTCATATATATTTGATAAAAAAAAACACTGATAAGATTTTGGACTTTCGGTCCTTCATTGGTTTCACTGCAGGTTACAGAATTAAATAATGTTATGCTTTACCAATACTTGTAACGCTTTTCATAAAAAAAGTTATTGTCAACTAAGAAGTAAAAAAGCTGTTTATGGTTTAAACCGACTTTGTTTTTATATAATATTTTTGTGTAATTTACTGTAATAATAAATCACCATTTGATGGATGAAAACATTCCCTTGTACAAGAATTTTGGTTTCAAATTTTTTATCAAAAAAAGAGCCGGTCCATGTACAGAAAGGAGAGATCGACTGTCAATTGTAAGCATTTTTATATTTAAATTTTTAAAGATCTTGGATCACGAGCCAGATATCATTTTTCTAATTCTTGTCTTTTCTTATTATAAAATAAAAGTAATTAAAAATGTAAAATTATTCCGACAAAGAACGTTCTCGTTTTCTATATAACTGGCGACTATGTCAAAACTTTGAAAATTTTGTTTATTCTGGCAATGAAACAGTTACTTCAGCAACAAGAGTATAAATGGAAATGAAAATAAACCACTACTCTAGCTAAAATGAGTAGCTCTCATTAGAATTTAAAAAAGGAAATCCTTAACTGATTTAAAGACTTTAAGAAATATATTTTTTTTTAATTTGTAGTAGAACACCGAAGCAAACACGTATTATCTTATTTGTCCATCAGTTGATTAAAATTGACTCATAACTTTCCAATGTATAATATTGACTTAAATTCGACTAATCATTACCTATGTTTAGTATAATTCTATAAATATGACGAGAATACAAAATATAAAAATAAATAATTGGTAAATACAATAAAATTAAATATTTAAAAATCAAGAAATATAAAATGTAAAATAAACATGTAACTTATAGATGAACAGCCACACAAAAACTGCAGTTAATAAAAAGTGGACTGACGTTTCTGAAGGTAAGAACGGAACTGTAATCGTGATTAGTTTTTAAAGTATGTTTCCATCTTTGTTATTTAGGCACCCAAACAAAGAGGATGACTCACTTCAAAAAGTAGCATCATAGTAAAAACAATGCCAATAGAGCTTATGGAAATATAGAACCAAATTCTGAAGAAGTAATCCTACGCAATGGAAAGTTACCCTTGAAGCATAAAAGTAAAAGTAGCAGGCGAAGTAGAATAATAATAAGAAAGAATACCAGGAAAGCGGTTGCAGGAGACATCAATCTCGAGGCGACCGAGGAGAGGCTGGCTCTCCCGGTCAATCCCAGGGGAATCAATGGCTATAGTTTGATCGCAGTTCAGGTTAGGAATGAAAGTGACGTCCGGGAAGTCTTCGTCTGGTGGCAAGGTGCTGTTTGGAGTCAATGAGAGGTCGACGAGTGCATCAGTTTCCACGAGATTGCCTGTGGGGATGATGTTGTTCTGACTCTGGTATTCTCTGTAAGGCACGTATAATTGCCGCTGAAATGAGTCGCTCATTACAGCCGTATCTCTTCTCGGTCGGCAGTCCCGAACCACTTGATCGACTCGAGATTAGAGAACGAGCAACGAGGAAACCCTATCTGTTTTGCCTTTGAAACATTCCTGTACCACCTGTCAGTGACGCACGCGATTAAGTTCGCGTTTCTTCAGTGCCGTCGACATCGAGCACTTGAATACTATCTACACGTCATCGGATTTTCTCTCGTGGGTTTCGCCTTTACACTTTGCCCACGCGAAGTTCTGCATCGAACGCGGATATTTTCGGTAAACGGAACTGCACTACGAAAGACGAAACTTTAACCAAAAATCTCATCCGTCATCCCCAGCAGACGATATCAGCTGATGTGTTCAGCGCCATCTTGTCTTCCTCGTTACAGAAACCGCAGAAACGAATCAACGGCCAGAGCGCCAATTTATGAAAGGAATATAAAAAAATAGACGAGAAAAAATTCAAAAGTAAAATAAAGTGACTAATTAAAAACAAAAGCGGACTGGGATTCATCAACCGGCTCGGTAAAAGTCGTGCAGATCGGCCCTTAGAGAGGTTCTATGCAATTTTTTTTTGAATATTTCAAAATATTTCAAAAGACTTGAATGCTTTCTAGGGATTTCAAACGATTTCAACAGATTTTAAGCTATTTAAAAGTATTGCAAAGGATCTCAACAGCTTTCAACCGAATTCATGGGATTTTCAAGGATGTTAATTATTTTAAGGAATTTTCAAAGCTTTCAAATGTTTTAAGAAATTTTAAAACATTTTAAAGATTTCGAAGAGTTTTATGAGATTAAAAGTTTTGTATGGGATTGCAAATAATTTCCTGTAGTTTATTCAAATTTTAAAGGATTTGATTGGATTCAAAAGGTTTTTGGGTATTTTTAATGATACCACAGTACTTTAGAGAATGTCAAAGGGACTTCGTAGAATTTCAAAGATTTGATGAGATTTAAAAATATTTCAGGGGATTTTACAGGATTTCAAAAATACCATGTGGTTTTAAAGTATTTCCTTGAATTTCGGAATATTTGGAAGGATTTCATAGAATTGATAAAATTTCAGGATATTTTAGAAGATTCCAAGGTATTTCAGAGATTTTCTAAATGTTTCGAAGGATTTTCAAGGAATTTTAACGTATTTCAAGAGATGTGTTCAATTTCCGAGGATTTAAATATTTTTTTCCATAAAATTTCACGGGATTTTACAATATTTTAATGGATTTCAAAGAATTTTTTTACAAAAATTGAGGAATTTGAGGGGACTCTAAGGGATTTTAAAGATTTCAAAGGATTTGAAATATCTTACGGTATTTTTAAAGATACTAAGAGATTCAAAAAATGTCAAAGAATGTCCAAGGATTTGAATGATTTTCAAATATTTAAAAAAATTGTATACAATTTTAAATGATTTCGAATGATTTGAAAGGATTTTATGGGACCTATAAGATTTTAAGATATTTTAAATCATTCCAAGAAATCTCCAGTAGACTTCAAGAAAGAGAGAAGATTTCAAGGGGTTGTAGGGAATTTTAAAAGGTTCCGAGGAATTTTTAAGAGCTATAAAAAATGTCAAGGGTTTTCAAAAGATTTCAAAGGATTTTTAATATTTTGGGGTAATTTAAAATATCTTAAGAGATGCAAAAATCGTCAAGGAATTTTCAAGGATTTCAATGAATTTTAGGCATTTAAAAAAATTTCATACAGTTTTTAAGAATTTCGGAAGATTTGAAAGGATTTTATAGGACCTATAAGGTTTTAGGATATTTTGACATATTCCTGGGGATTTCAAAGAGATCATAACAGATTTAATCAGATTTTCGAAGATTTCAATGATTTAAAATGATTTTAAAAGTCTCAATGTATTTTAATAAATTTTCCAAGATTTTAGGAAATGTCATTCTCATTTCATGGAATTTCATTTGATTTTAAGAAATTTTTAATTATTTTAATGGATTTCAAAGAATTTATTCACAACTATTGAGGGATTTCAAAGTATTCAAATATTTGAAAAGTTTTTAAATTATTTCAAGGTATTTTCTAAGATTTAAAAGAATTCCAAATATTTTAGGATATTCTAAAAGATTGCAAGGAATTTTCGAAAGATTGAAAAAATTTGAAGGCATTACAATGTATTTGAAAGATTTGAAGGTATTTAAAAATATTCTAAGGAATTTGAAGAGCTTTAAAAAATTTCAAGGGTTTTCAAAATATTTCAAAGGATTTGAGGTATTTTAAGATATTTTAAAAGATCCTAAGATGTTTAAAAACTGTCAAGGAATTTCCACGGATTTTAATGATTTTTAGGTATTTAAGAAAAATGTCATTCAGTTATGAAAAATTTCAGAAGATTCGGAAGGATTTTTTAGGACCTACTAGGTCCTAGGATATTTTAATAGATTCAAAAGAATTTTCAATATATTTTAAGAATTTGAAGGGATTTCAAGGGATTTTAAAGATTGAACGGTATTTTAAAAGATTCCAAGGAATTTTCAAGAGCTTTAGAAAATTTAAGGTTTTTCAAAAGTGTTTAATAGTAAGTGAACATTTTTGTATTGAGATTATTCATTGGGTAATTTTCACTTGTAACGTTTAAAGTTCATGATGGGTTACTTAATAATAGGAACCGAATTTTTATCAAACAGCAGCAGCGTTTATTCTATAGATACAAATGGAGAAGTATAATTGTCGGTTCGATAGTTACTTTTCAACTGAGCTGTTCGCAAGACATAGAATTACAAGTTGGTGGTGAAAATTTCTATTAAGTGGGGAGACATAGAGTGTGGGGGTAGTCCTTAAATTTCATTGGTTCAGTGGGCGTAGTTTTGAATCCTAGTTTGTCACGTAGATCTGGACACATTTTAGTGATATAAGTAAACAGAAAATTGACGGTCATCCAGATGGGCTCTAAAAAATTTTAATAATTTATGGCGAGGGTCTGAGTGAAGACCGAAGTCTGTTGTTTCTATTGTTATTTTACAAGTAGGAAGAGTACATTATCTCGGTGGCCATGTGCTAGAAATGAAACAATAACTTCAGAGTTTAGGCTAGACAAATTGCTAATATAACGTGAAAGTTTAGATTTCTTCCGGATTGGCCAAGAAGGATTCATATATTGACTGTAAAGTCTACAGTATCTCGAAGGAAGGGTCTATTGACATGACAAAATGCAGCTATTGGAAGCATAAATTAAAAAGTTCAGCTCAGTTTGTCCGAAGCTTCCTATTTGTTCGCTCCTTTTCAGTTGCGCGTGGCTAGAACATGTGTTCTTAGATCACGTGCCAGACCGCGGACTGGTGGAGTTTGCGCAGTAGTTATTCCTATGCATTTTTAGGTAACGTTAATCAGTTTGTGTCTTCTGCGCAGTCAAGAGATGCGCCGCCGGTCCGTGGTCTGGCAGCTCAGCCAGTACTTTCGGCCTGCCAGTTAATCAGCAAGGTCTTATTTTCCCACAAAAATTAAAAAAGAATACTTTTTAAAGATAAAAAAATTATTATATTTTTTATTGCTCTGGAAATCCCCTGGCAACCTCACCTCTTCTTAGAGTGACACGATACTTTACCGAAAGCGCTCTCTGGGTCCATTCTGGATTTTATTAAATCCACCGCTTCGCATAGGAATCTGGGAAATGTGACATCTATTCAGATGTCTCTTCTACTAATCAAAATTAGGTTGAAAACCCAAAGCTCAGAGCATGTGCCAACACTCCTTTTAGCGCTGTAGGATGCACGTTCTCTAATCCTAAACAATTCTCATTAATATGATTATAAAATTTTTATAAGACTGAAGCTTTGTAAAGCTCTTCACCTGGAGTGATTGCTAGAGAGACTGATCAGTGACCCGTGTCGGAGCGGTGTTGTGGGACGAGTATGTTATTTGAATAAGCAACACGCGACTTATAGATTGATCTAAGATGTCTCCTTCTCCTACGCATCCCTTACTTACCTTTACCATCAGGGACCCGACCGAAACTTTCTTTCCATTTTGTTCCTGACAGTTAAACAAAATAATTTTGATCCAATCATTGATGTTATTTCAGATATTATCAGATTTCATTCAAATCGAGAGATAGCAGGGTCGGATCCCTGATTTTTATATATATATTTCTTGATCTCTGGTAGTACAACGAGGCTAGAACCGAACGAGTAAAAAATCAATTCGTAAATTTAAAACTCGCCGCAAAGTACAAAACCAATTATTAGGACTTTGAAATGGGTGTAACCAAAAACATTTTAGTCATTTTTTTTTAATCCTATGATTTCCAGGTTTTCCAGGTTTTGTAGCAACCATGACTATAGAGTCACCAGTAATCAGGGTCGCAGTAGTCATCTCTGTTGCGCCAAATGTACCAGTGAGCACGAGACCAAGCCATGCTACACCATCAAGTGTGCCAATAGAGAATTTGCATGCATTTTTTCATCGTTTTATTTAAAAGTTTATGATCTAAACATTTGACAAAAGCGTTTTTTTATTTTGAAACACGTATAGCTTATTTATAGTTGGTTGCGAATGCCGAGTTGGAATACTACATATAAATGAGTAACCATTGTGACGTCCGTTATACGGAACGCACAAAAAAGTGAAGCACGCCGGATAATTTATTATATTTTTTAATTTTGTGACTTTTAACCATAATATTTCATGTTAATCTAGTTCTGATTTTTTTATTCTCTGATGTTATGAATCGGGATTTCCACTTAAGCTCCCGAAGGACATGGAAAATTATTTAAGAATTGTGTACGTCCATATTAATACAGTCCACTTTGTCTCTTGTCAATAAGGTTCAACTTCAGAATTCAGTTTGAAGTTGACCCAAAATACTGAATAACTAATCATTGGCAAGGACTGCCCGTATAACAGACGTCGCATCAGTCATAAAAGCTCCCATTTCTGCAAGCTTTTTTCCACTTTTAAAAATTGAATTAAAAAATATTCAAACGTAATATTGACTTACATCTTGTAAAAATAAACTCAGTTTAACGTCCTCTATAAGATGCAATAATTATTTCCCGTTTTCATGACACATGGAAATTCTCTAATGTCGTGGTAATACAGTAGGGCTAATTCATAAATCTGCCCTCTTCAAGAAGAGATGGAAATGGTCGGTACCATGGCTAGGAATAGTCTCTCTTATCAGGAGGCATTAGAGGTGGTTTGCACGATCCCGTCGGTTGGGAGACGCGTCACCTCTGTTGCATCTCCATATCAAATACATTGCGATGACCTTTTGCAAGTAAAACTATACTGGTCGACATAAAGCTAGTGTGGAAACCCATATCATCAACACAGATACGTAATTTTTCAAATTGTTTCTTTTGACTGGCCAAATAATGTTAGATCGTTCGAGCCCTATACCACTGTTTGATGTAATGATGTTATATAGCAAAGGTCTTTGCGTGTAAATTTAATCAGAAGAATTGTCGATAAGTAGGATCCCACTCCATCAAATTATTTTTTATTTTATTTTTTTCGGAGTGTCAATTCGTCCAGGATTTTTTACTAATAATCAATCTGTCCCACAACGGCTATTCGTCCAGAATTCTGAACTAATAGCCTGCACATAGCAGAACGGCTATTCGCCCAGAAATTGTACTAGAATATTTATTTTGATTTAAATTATCGTGTCTAATCGTCCCGATAATCGGTATGAATAGTAATTTTGTAAAATTTTGACTAATCTAAAAAATAAAATAATGATTTTATATAAAGAAACTTATAAAATAAATTTTCGTTAGAGGAATACAAGTAACTTGGAGGCAAGTGGGCAAGAATGAGTAAAGCTTTAGTTTTTTGGAGATCGAAAGATCAGCCCGGTTCATGTAACTGACTAAAGATGTTGCCGTCATGTGTTCACGCCCCATAATTTTTAGTCGAATACGCGCAGCAAAAAAAAAGACTTATATGTTTCTAAAGTTTTTTTCATGTTGTCTATGTTCCACTATAACTTTGGATGGGATTGACGAATCGAGATGATCTTTTCTTTTTTTAAATGCAGGTAATGATAGTCGGAATGACATAGGTGTATAAAGATTTGCGTTTGTCAATCACGGCCAAGAGAAACCTCGAAAACGTTACATCGAAAATTGACTTTTCATTAACGTTTATGTTTATGTTTCACTATAATCTTGAACATGATTGACGTATCGGGATGATTTTTTTTTACTGCAGGTAATGATAGTCGGAGTGACATAGGAACATAATAAAAATTTGCGTTTGTCAGTTACTGCCAAGAACAACCTCGAAAACGTTACATCGAAAATTCATTTTTTCATTAAATTTTTTGTTTGTGTTTCACTATAATCTTGGACAGGATTGACTTATCGGGATGAATTTTTTTTAAACTGCTGGTAATGATATTCGGAGTGCCATAGGCACATAAAAATTTGCGTTTGTTAATCACAGTAAAGTAGAACCTCGAAAATATTACATTGAACATTGATTTTCTGACCTGAATTGGATATCTTAGTCAATTATTGACTGATTTTCATGAGATCATTCAAAATCAATGAAAGAAAAGGAAAAAAAAGTTGTGTACATGAAACTCAGCCATGAATCGTATATTATTTCTGAAAAGAATCGCGGTGGGGTTCCGAAAAGCGCATACATCCTATATATTTAAAATCTCGTATGTTGATGTATTTTGATGTGTTGATTACGAATATGGTCATAAAAATACCCGCAAAAGACATTTTTAAGGTCAACAGTAAAAAAACTACGGGATTTAGAAAAAAATGCAGAAAGGGGCGTTCTATGGGCCAAGGGAGTAGCGTCTTTGTCAAAGGGGATATACTGGAAAAAAGGTAAGGTTGAGTAGGATCACACCCCTATCCCCTTTCCAGTAGCCCTTTTTTCATTATTCACTTTTCACCTGCCCTACTTCCAGTAAATATTATTGAAGGATTTGCACAAAACATCGTTTATCGATTTTATAGGCTAAACTTTGAAAAAAATACACTTTTTTAATAATGTGAAGTTTTTTCATTGTTTTTTTAACGTATATCGATGTATTTTGATACGCTGATTACGAATAATGCCATGGGAATACTTGCAAATGTCAACGTCAAAATCAAAAGCTTAAAAATACTTTTGTTCATTGTTGTCCATACCTAAACTCGACCACATCCATCCCTGAATCCCATTTGACCCCATTTTCAGCATTTAAAAAAACACCTTTTTATAGTTGGCAATACTTGAACTCGGCAAGATCTACCTCTTAATTGTCTTTGACCCCATTTCCAGTATTTCAAAAAACCATCCGTTTCTAGTTGGCTATTACCCAACTCCGCAAATGATTCCTCTTAATTATATTTGACCCCATTTCCAGTATTTAAAAAAAACACCCATTCATAGTTGACCACACCATAAATTGGCGATGTATTTCGACATACTGGTTACTAATGTGTTCATGAAAATACCATTTTTAGTCGAATTATTTTCAGCGTAATTGTAAAGTTTTGTTATAATCATGTTTACGAATAAAAAAATGAAAAATTGTATTAACCTCATTGTGTGTAAATGTAACTGGGTGAACCAAGACTTAAATACGGTTTGTAGAACTTTCCGGGTTCGTGAGTGTTTTGGTACGTCGAAATTACATCGAATGACTGAAATAGAATTGGATCAGTACCTCTAATCGAAGAAATTTCTTTGCTTTATTTCCCTGTTGATTTCGCACTGAGTTTTTTAGTATTCGATAATTTTTAAACAAAGATGTATAATTTCATAAGATATTAAATAGGTGTAATCAACAAGCAAGAATCATTCTTGCAATTTAAGTGCAAAAAAAAGTTATACTATTTTCTAGTCTAAACACTTTTAAATCTGTTTGAATCCTTTTGTGTCTGAAATGTACCTGAAACCGGATTCATCAGGAATTCCAGACTCTAATTACATTGAAATCGAATTCTTTCCAATCTTTTTTCATTTAGTATTACAATTTTCCGATAGTCTCTGTTAAGTAACTAGAGCTTCGTTCAAACCTTACTTCTTGCAATTCCAGTTTAAGGATCTATCGAGACTCTAACTCCAGTGCTTAAGTTAACTTAAGCACTGGAGTTCGAGTCGCGGTAAGGAGTTGATTGGGACGCATAGCATGGCATTAAAAAGACGGCCACTTCAATTACTTCAAATGCGTACTAATTGTATTTTTGTCCGAAACAGAATTAATCGCTTTGATTGGTATTGACTCTATTCAATATTCATTAACAGCATTAAATGGCATTGACTCTGTTCGATACTTGTTTCATGATAGGCATTGCGTGGCATACAATTTGGCAGGTCGTCGAGCAGCATTAAATGCGATTAAATGTCATAAACTCAAAGGCATTAGAAATAGAACACTTTAATGCCTTGAAGTTTACGCTCATTAAAAATGAATGGAATGAGACGAGTTTTATACAGTAAAGCGCATTCCATGGGATTTCGGACAAAAATGCAATTGGTACATATTAAAAGGCACTGAAATTTTCGTTTTTTTAATGCCATTCTATGCGTTCCAATCAACACCTTATCGGAGAGGCGATAGTGTTAACAATGTATAAGTTTTCTAAAAGGAAGATCAGGGAAGGCTGAAGTTTCGGGCGGAGAATGAGGAGTGGATTCCGAGGTTCCAGTCTGAATTTCGGAGAGGCAGGTCGGCCATGGACTGTGTCTGTACAGTTACCGCACCGAGATTATGCGGGGCTTGGGAGACGGAGAGCCTACTCTGGCCTTCGCAACTGATATCAAAGGGACTTTTAATGCGGTTCTTCCTAGAGTTCTGATCGAGAATCTTAAGGAGTTAGGTGTTGCGGCTAGGGCGATTAATCATGTATCGTTCTTGACCACCAATGAGAAAATATTATTTTCTGAGCGTAGTGCCCCTCGGGAGTATGGAGTTGGTTCCGCAGGAAGGCGTTTTATCACCGATCCTGTTTAATATGGATATGCGCTGTGGACTGTCTGCCCGAGGGGATGAGAGCGACCCAAAACGCTGATGATATTCTACTGATTGTCAGACATAAGGAGAACGAGGTTTCTCTTGATCTTCTCAGGAGAGCCGTTGAGGCTGTTAATCTCGTGACTCAGAGAGCTGGGACGGTCTATTTCCTTTCCCAAG
>JAUMHM010000050.1:12167682-12185504 GCA_032362435.1 Melikaiella ostensackeni | reverse complement strand
CGTTATTGAATTGGTTGAAAACATTAGTTTTTCATTAGATTCTGGAGCGGGCGAGGAAAAAGCGTTCCTATTGGCAGAGCTTCATTCTTCTTTTAAAGGGCATGTGGGAAGATGAGGACGAAGATGAAAGATTTCATGGTTTACCTAATGGCGTTATCGACGCGAGGTTTGCATTATTCATTTCTATAGATGCAGAATAAAAGTTAACTTATTTAAACGTACTTAATTCGTTTTAATAAGCGAAATTGATTTCAGGTTCAAGGTTCAACGGGGTAGCATGATGAGTAGTAGCAGTAATAATTCCAGTAAAAATACTAAATTAAATCAAATACTTAGTAGAGGTATCGATGGAACTAAGAATAGCATTCCTGCAAGGAACAAACCTTTGTATCATAATTGTTATCTCCAAGCTCCTGATGGAGACATTTTGTGTACGTGTGATCGGAAAAAAGCTGAGTGGTATGTCTCGAAGGAGTTGGGACAAGTTGTGAACGATGATCCTTTCACGGTGAGGCTGAAATTTGAGCCATCTGGACGAGCCTTAGGCGAGGTTGGCCAGTACTACACCCAAGTCAAACTTAACCAGTGTGTAGTCTGTGGATCCAGCGAAAAGTTTGTCAGGAAGAACGTCGTCCCGAGAGAATACCGCAAATATTTTCCACGTTAGTATTGAAGAAATTATAATTTTGAATTGTTCCATTTTGAATTTTTAAAGGTTTAAGTTTGAACAAACGTTCAAATTGGTAATAATGTTAATTTCTCTTCAATTGGAAATCAATTTAAGGCTTGAATCGGAAAAGGGCGTTAATTTCTCTTTAATTAGAAATAAATTTGAGGGTTGGACCAGGAAAGGGTTTCTTTCTGTTTAGTTATTAAAAAATTTAAAGGGGTTGGAACAAGTTAAGGCGTTCACTTGCATTTAATTATAAACAAATTATATAGTTGGTTCGAGAAAGAGTTTTTTTGTATCTAACGAGGCGTTAATTACTCGGATCTCTGGTGTAAACTAGATTACAAGATTGCAAGATTGCATAGGATTGCAAAAGGTTGCATGAGATTGAAAAAGTTTCCATGGGTTATAGGAAATTCATTATAGAAAATCATCATATAGAAAACGATTTTAGGATAATCAGCATTAGAATAAATAATAGAAAAATATTGAAGGAATTAATGAAAAAAGTAGAGAAACTACAAAGGAACGATTTATTTTGGACAACTCATAATCTAATATGGAACTTTACACAGCGAAAATCTGTGAATTCCCTTGATCTGTTAAATCGTTTGAAATTTCATTGAAATCGATGGAAATCCCTGATAACTTCTTGAAATCCCTTCGTAATTTTGGAAATATTTTTACGTCTGTTAAAGTCTTTGAAACCTGTTAAAATCCGTAAAAATTCTCTTGACATATTTCAACCCCTTTTGTATTCCTTCCTGTAGAAATCATTTAAAATCCCTCGAAGATAAAATAAATTAATTCCCTAAAGTTCTCTAGAAATACCTCGATATTTGTGAAATCCCCTAAAATCTTTGAAATAATTGAAGGTCCTATAAAATCCCTTAAATCTTGTGACATTCTTTTAAATTCCTTGAAATCTTTAAAATCATTTGAAATCTATGGATATTTAAAAAATCCATTAAAATAAACAGAAATCATTCGAAATTCCTTGAATATAAATTAAATTAAACTTATTCATTAAAGATCTCTAAAAAAAATCGTTCAAATCCCTTGAAATCCGCGGAGATTCGATAAAATCTTGTGAAATACCTTAAAATTCCTTGAAAT
This sequence comes from Melikaiella ostensackeni, assembly GCA_032362435.1. Lineage (NCBI taxonomy): Eukaryota > Metazoa > Arthropoda > Insecta > Hymenoptera > Cynipidae > Melikaiella > Melikaiella ostensackeni. Next base: position 12,183,718 of record JAUMHM010000050.1, on the reverse strand, counting down.
CTTTGGAATCGCTAAAAATCCCTTGAAATTCAATTCAATTTCATTTATTTTCTAAAAATCTCTAGAAATTCCTTGAAATTTGTAGAATCCTCTAAAATCTTTGAAATACTTGGAGGTCCTATAAAACCCCCCAAATCGTGTGAAATTCTTTTAAATTTCTTGAAATCTTAAGAAACCCTAAAAAAATGTTGTCATCTCAAGGAATTTTCGAAATCTTTTGAAATCCCTCGAAATCTTTAAAAATCCTACAAAATTCTTTGAATTTCCTTAAAATTTTGAAATTGGCTTAAAAATTCTTTGAAATATTTTTAAATAACCTAATATCTTTAAAATCCCTTGAAGTTTTTTCTTTCAATTCCTTCATATCTCTTGAAATTGTTGAAATTCCTTGAAATAAAATGTAATTTATTCCTTAAGTTCTATATAAAGTCGTTTAAATCCTTTAAAATCCCTTGAAATCTTTGAAAATCGTTAAAGTCTATTGAAATAAGTGGAAATTATTTAAAATCCCTTGAATATAAATTAAATTTATTCATTAAAGTCCTCTAACAAAACCGTTCACATCTCTAGAAATCTTTAAAATTCCTTGAAATCTTTCAAATCCTTGGAGATTCCACAAAATCCTTTAAATCTTGTGAAATTCCTTGAAATACCTTCAAATCCCTTGAAATCTTTGAAAATTCTACAAAATTCTTTGAAATGCTTTGAAATTTATTAAATCTCTTAACATCCTGTGAAATCCCTTAAAATCCTTTGAAATCCTTAGCAATGGTAAGAGTCTATTAAAATCAATTTACATTATTTGAAATCCCTTCAAAATGAATTAAATACCTTAGAATCCCATGAAATCTTTGAAATTGCCAGGAATCCTACAAAGGTCATTGAGATCCCTTGAAATTTTGGAATACTCTTGAAATTCTTTGGAATACTCTTGAAATTCTTTGGAATCCCTTCAAATCGCCGGAAATGTTTGGAAATCCTCTAAAATCCCTTGAAATATTTCTAAATCTTACGAAATCCATAGAAATATTTGTAAATCTCTTGAAAAGCGATGAAATCCTTTAAAATTAGTTGAAATGTTTAGAAATCCCATAAAATCCTTTTAAGATCTGTGGAAATTATCTGGAATTCCTTGAAATTCAATGAAATCCTATGATGTATTTGAAATCAATGGAAGCGTGTGAAATCCCTTGATATAATTTGAAATCCTACATTATGTAAATAAATAAATCATTCGTTTGTAGATGCACTAATTTTTGCATCAATGATTTCAATATTTCAACATTATTTATTTCTATACTGATTTTCTATAATGAGTTTTCCAGAATCGCGAAAAAATTATAAGAAATTTATTATAGGAAAATCATTGTAGACCTATATACTGAATTTCCTATAATATTTTTGCGTAAGGGGGGATTACAAGAGATTCTAAAAGATTGCATGGAATTGCGAAGAATTGCATGGGATTGCGTGAGTTTGCGTAAGATTGCAGAAAGAGTGTACACCAGATGGCCGGAGTAATTAACCCCTCGGTGTCTAATTATTAACAAATTCAAGAGTTGGAGCAGGAGTCTTTTGTTTCATTGTTGTTGAGTAGGTTATATCGAAATAATATTTAAAATCTAAGTATAATTAATTATAAATTATATATATATATAATGATTAATGTTGAATTTGGGGGCAGTGTTGTTTCGCGTCGAATGCACTTTTCATTTTTAAAATTTTCTTATTAATTGTGGAATGAGAAGGGAAAATGGGAAACTTTTGCTAGTTTTTTACCTTTTTAAAAATAATTTTTCAATTTTCTCCGGTTGACATTATTAAATCCATGTTTATCTTTTCAGTTGTAATGAAAGCGCATCAATCTCACGATGTATTGTTGCTCTGTCCGTCGTGTCACGAAGTTAGCAACTACCACGATCTGGAGCTAAGAAGACGCTTGTCAGAAATTTGCGACGCGCCTCTACCTGGGCCGTCGTCTCATACGAGGAATGAGATTCCCGCTGGCTGGCGAAAATTGCAATCGGCAGTGAAAGCGCTGAAAGGCAAGGCTGTGATTCCTGCCCAAAGACGCAAGGATCTCGAGTTTTACATTCTTTCCTGCACTGGACAGCGTGAATTCTCGCCGATGCTTTTGGACGTCCTTAACGAGCGATTAAAAAGCAGACCTGAGATCAAACATTCAAACAAATGTGACCCTCATGGTCTTAAGGTACAAAATTCTAAAATACTGTTTCTGTCGAGGTACATTGTAACTAATAAGTTAAAATTCTCTCAATTTTGGCAATTTTTATTGGACATCATTCTTTAGATCTTTTAGCTTAAAATTATTCATGTAAAGCATAGAAGTTTGTAAATTATGTTTAAATTATCATTTTTAATTTCAATTTGAAGAGTTGAAACTTTAGAAAATTCAATTTTCAACTTTTATATTGTTTAGGTTTCAATTTTAAATTGTACATGTTTTCACTGAAAGCATAAATGTTTTATTTTTTTTAAACGCCTTCGATTTTTAAAGTTTTAGAACAACTTTAATTTGAAATTATTTTAAAATAGAAGCTATTAAACAATTTTATTTGAAGTCTGTCAATTGTTTATGCTTGCAGTTTAAAATTGGACAATTCTAAATGCCTCAATGTTTAAAATATTTCATTCGAATTTGTTTACTTTTGAAAGGTATAAATTTAAAACTTGAGAATTTTCAATTAAAAACAGTATAATCTCGCTGCTGCAATATTTGACATTGTTAAATTTCATATTTTTTAAAATTTGAAATTGTTCTTTCGAATGCTTTGATGTAAAAAGTTTCAATTCAACCACCTCTTTCTAAAATTCTTCAATTTTTAATGGTACAAATTTGAACATCTTCAATAAATAATTTTGAAGTCATTCAATTTCCAATAATTTCAACTTTTATTGCAATGTTGAGGCTTTTAAACATTTTCTACTTAACATCGTTTAATTTTTTAGTGTTTAATTCTAAGCACGTACTTCAATTTTGAGGATTTAATATCAAACTTTTCAATTGCAAATACTTCAATTAAAAATAATTTGCAACAATTTTTATTCAAAAAATTTAAGAAAAAAATTGTCCACTAATGTAGAAAGTTTTATTTATAAATTTAAATTATCCCTATTAAAAGCTTTCAACTCATTTTTTTATTCTAAGACTCAAATTTGTTCCTAGAAATATTCAAATTTTGATTCCTTTAATTATTACACATACATAAGTTTTCTTTTTTAGTTCTAATAGATACTATAAAACACTTTTTATATTCAACCACCCTAAAAATTGTCAATATAATGTAGGTTGTGCGACACTTTGAGAAGCTAGAAGGCGGTCTTGTGGAACTCGAAAGGGTATGGAGAGAGCATTTCCTAACAGTAATGAAGCCTCGATTCCTTCCGAAATTGTGGTCGGTTTGTCACAACCAAGAGCGCCTTGCAATTCGTCAAACGCAAAATAGGATAGAGCCACAAGATGCAAGAGTGGCTGGCCTAGCACATTAATTTTTTCGAAAATAATTTTTAAAACGTACCTGAAAGGACTCGTATAAGAGCGAGTACTTGTTTTATGAAGACTGTATAAATTATTTAAGAAACACTGTATTTATTAATCAATGTACTTTAGTCAATTTATTTATTCTAAGTAGTATTTTATGTATAAATTATCTATACTTTAAGAAAACGTAAAAATAATTCAAAAGGTGCATTTTCACCTTGAAGTAAAGACCTTCTGTCAAAGCCCTTGCGTGCTCAACGAGAAACATTATAAAGTGAAAAAAGGAATTATTATTTTAGACATTATGATTATAATAATGATTCCTTCTTTGTCCTTTTTACTATTTTATTGTGTAAGTCTTTCATGATTTATGGATTTATGTTAGGCCGGTATGTCTAAACTTTGTTTTAATCTGGCAGTGTAGGTTTTGTCTTTTGTCAATTCGTGTTTCCTTGCAGAGAATTTAATATACAATAAGAATAAGAAGGCGAAGAAAATATAAAACTTAGGTGAAATGCAGTTTTATAAAAAATTAAGCTTGCCTCTGTAAAATGCTTTTGATAAGTAAATATTTTTACTATGAACTTGGTAGAAGTCAGTTAATTTGTAACCTTACACACGTCCTGTGAAATATTCTTTTGAAAGTTAGGGATTTACGCTGAGATCAGTTTAGATTTTTTTATAGTATCATAGAAATAGCAAAATCAACTCTATTACCTATAAAGATGATTATGCTGATTCTATGATACTATACGAAAATTCTAAACTGATCTTCTCAGAATAAAATCCGTAAGTTTCAAAAAGACTTGGAGAAGTCATGAAATTTTCAAAAAGTTCTGGAAAACCTTTATGTTTGCATTAATTGTACAAGAAATCAATGGCAAATTAGTATGCGGTCAGTATAATATGTTGAAACTGAATAGAATTTATTAGAATAAAAAAAAGTAGACCCGGAAAACTTGAAAAAATCATGGAACTTTGCCACCGCACTTCGGTAGCAACCCTGATTACTGAATAAAATGTACGCCTTAAGTTTAGAAAAATGCTGTTTGGTTAGCTTCTGAAATGGAAGGAAATAATTGCATCATGAATGATCATTTCTGAAAGAATTTGAACTGTAATTTGCACTTTACTGAATATTACAATTAAATTAATATACACGAAAAAGATTAATGATTTTAAAAGACTCAAATGTCATGATTTGTTTTTGGTTCTAAGCTAGACTTAGAGTCTTTATTAACAATATTATCAATAGTGATCGCAAAAGTATGTACAGTTTGTCTATTAAATATTAACAATTTAAATTTGGATAGTATCATGTTGTTTCTGATTGACCCCTTCTACTTTTTTTCTGTTTTTGTTGACTCAAATTCTGGAGTTCTTCGTCAATTCGTTCCTTTGCTCTGACAACTTTGGATTGAAGGTAAAAAGATCCTCCTTTCGACCTATCATTCGCTTCCATGAGATATTTGTAATGTTTATCTATTTGTTCAAATTGATCTAGCTTTTCCACGTTAAGAATTTTCATAGCTTCGTCTAGAGTAATTCCACTCTTAGCATTTGCAGCTGCTCTCTGAGCACCTTTCTCTCCACCTCCAGCTCTACGAGCAGCTTCCTGGCTAGCAGCATATTCCTGACGAAGAGCTCTCGCAAAAGCTTTTCCTACCATTGTCGTGCCGAGGACGATGATTTGTGCTAAGTACTTTGCCATATTTTTAGGAACTCACCCACACGTCTAGAAGATATGGATAATGAAGATAAAGGTGATGGAATCTTAGCTTTTTATATCCTCGACTTCGTCTTCCGAGAGGTTAACCTAACCTCAAAGGATGCTTGTTCCTGCAACAAAAGAAATAAATTCTGAGATTCTAGAAAATTATCCGAAATGTGTTGAGGTTGTGAAATGAAATTTAATTTCAGAAGTCATTTCAATGTCAAAAAATATATATAGGAATATTACGTACTTTTAAGCTTTTAAGATATGAACATTACCAGCAAAGACCAGGAATAGCGAGAAGAGACTCGTGTTTTGTTCTCGTATTGAATTAATTATGATTGTTTAATAAATACAATCTTAATTAAATTTGGACACCGGTGCCTTACGTACATTTTTATAATTATTTTGTAACCTATTGCATGCACGTGAGCATTCGTTTTATGACGTAACTGACGTAGGGAATTTTGAGGTTAGGTTTCATCTTATAGGCCCTTGGAAAATTTAAAAACATGCGGAAATTTTCGTGAAATCATCATACATTTCTTGAAACATATGTACGAAAACATATGAATGGAAAATTTTCCGAAATTTAGCAAGAGATTTCAAAGAAGTTTTATGCAATTTATGAAGAATTTTACGACAGGCAAGAAATTTCTGTATTGTGTATAGCAAACATTTGAATTATGAAATATAGGAAAACACCTAATGGCACATTACCATACACGTTTTCCTGATAGTTTACGGCTTTCATAACCCTTTTTTGCTTTTTACAGGAATAATTACAAATAATTTTGCAGTCCGCTATTTACAAAACGTTAAAAAATGTCTTGCGATATTCTAGAAATGTTAGAAGATTCGAAAATGACGAGAATATGTGCACCAATGGTTAGGTACAGCAAGTAAGTATAAGTTAAGAATATTTATTTTTTCAATATAAACAAATTGAGTATTAGCATGAGTTTTAGTTATAAATTAATGTTTTTACATTCTCATCTCATTCTTAATAGGCTGCAGTTTCGGGCTTTAGTAAGACGCTATGATTGTGATATTTGTTTCACACCAATGATTTTAGCAGATTCTTTTGTACAATCTTCAAAAGCTCGCGATAATGAATTTACAACAAATTCAGAAGATAGACCACTCATTGTACAATTTGCAGCTAATAAGGCACAGGACTTCGTCCAGGCTGCAGAAATGGTTGCCCCGTAAGTTTATTTAATTGATTCTAGTCATATTTGTATACAGTGTTTGACACGTTACCACAGTCGAAAGTAACGCGTTACCGTTACCGTTACTTAAAAAAAATGTATTGCGTTACTTTGCCGTTACTTTTTTTTATTACATTTGTAATACATCATTTTAAGGGTGTTCTAGAATCTAAGTGTTCAGTCAAGCTGAAAATTACTCAATCTTTAATTTGATTTATAAAATTGACAAAGAAAGACCCATTGATTATTGTAACAAATTGTAGAAGATAACCCTAAGCTTAAATAAGAAAAAATTGAATTAATAATTGTTTAATGGAAATTGTTTATAAAATTCTTTAATTAAAAAAAGATTACCTAAAATCAATTGTACGTTTAATTTGTAAATATAAAAATTTCCATAAAAACGTGATGAATAGAATTGTAAGTAACCTTTCAAGGAATAGAATGAGCTTTTGTAAATTAAAATTGAATAAAAATTATGACTTGCCTAAAGCGGAAGAAAAAGCACAAATAGGCCCATGCAAATAACTACATTTAAATAAAGTATAATGACCGCAACTGTTTTTTATTATTTATGCTTAGGTTTCTTTTCTAAAATTGGTTGCAATCATCAACTTTTTTTTGTCAGTTTTATAAATCAATCATCACTACACGAAAAAGTAGCGTATTAGGATCCTAAAAAAGTATAATTAATTTGGAATCGATATAAATGCAGCTTGAATACTCGCGCTCGATGAGAATGTTCAAAAAATTTCTTGTTTGTAGAGTCTATCTAATTCACCCCTGTTTTCGGAAGAAATTCTTAAGAACTGTGTTAATAGGTTCTGGCTTTTTTTTCTTAGTGCATTTTTGTCAGTGGAAAGTTTTCAAGTATCGAAGAAAAACAGGGGTGAATTAAATGGGAATTATCTCTTAGAAAGTGGCTTATTAAAATCCGCAAATAATTTGTAAACTTTTTTGACCTCCAGGAATGTAAAACATCCTAAAATTCCCAATATTTTTACAAGATAATATATAGATAAGAGGTGGATTTTAGGAACAAAATATGAATATTATACCTTGCCTTTGGACAAGAGTAAAGTAAACCTAATTTTTTTTATTCCCGAGATAATATCTCTGGCATCCTTTTTTATAAAATGAAATTTCTTATTTTTTAAAAGTTTTTTGTTTTTATCGAACCTAATCCTTTGGATAACACAAGGCATCCCATGTATGAGATATAATATCACATGCAAAAGTCCCAATTACCTATGGGATTTAAAAAAATTTGTTCTATGAGAAAAAAAAATTAAAGGGAATTTTTTGTGTAGTTATTTTTGACTGCAAATGAGCAGAATAAAAACTGAAACATTATCATTATTCAAAATATCATTTTATGAAGATGACTGAAACGAATAATTTTTTGTATTCGATTGTTTCTTTAGTGAGTTTTGATCAATCGATCAAAAATCTTTTTAGCTTTGGAAAACATTTTTTAAATCACTTATGTAATTATTTTTTCGATTCAGCCATTTTTATTGATTTGCAAGTACTATTCAAGCTTTGTAAACATTTCTTTTAAATTTAAATAAAAGAAGTAAAAAAAAATGATGGGTTTGAGACATATTCAAATAATTATAATTTTTTTCATTTTTTGAATCTAATATTCTTCTTAATTAAATAATCCCGAAGTCTAAAATGTCAATCATAATGGGAATCAGAAGATATTCACTGATTTTGAAATATTTAGAGATTTTTCGAATTGTCCAAAAAAACGTTTTCATAATATTGGAATTTTTTTGTACAAGATTTGTTTTGTTTCTTTCATTAACGCTACCATTACTTTAAAAAAAAGTAACGCGTTACGCCGTTATACCTTTAGCAGAATAATGTAACGTTTCGGGTAATGCATTACAAGTAACGTGTTAATATCAAACACTATTTGTATATTAAAACGGTAAACTCGACGACATTGTCAGCACTCTGTTACTTAATTCAAAATGTTAATAAACTTGAACATAAAATTAATTTTCAGGTATTCGAACGGCGTAGATCTAAATTGTGGCTGCCCTCAACGCTGGGCTATGAAGGAGGGATATGGAGCAAATTTATTAAGCAAGCCTCAGCTTATAAAAGATTTAATATATCAAGTTCGCAATCGCATTTCAAATCCTTTCACAGTGTCGGTAAAGATTCGTATCTTAAAAGACATAAAGAAGGCCGTTCAACTCTGCCAAACAATAGAAAATGCAGGAGCTTCTTTTATCACAGTTCATGCAAGAACTCCAGAAATGCGAAACGAGCCGATCGATTTAGAAAGTTTGAAAATATTAAGGGATTCTGTTAATATATCAATGATTGCTAACGGAGGTGTCAAAAGTTTAGAAGATGCAGAGCTTCTTTACCAAGAATCGAGATGTAATGGAGTGATGGCTGCTGGTGGAATTTTAACCAATCCTGCCCTATTTTCTGGACATTCAAATACACCTTTAAGTTGTGTTCAAGACTGGCTTGATATAACGTCAAACATATCCACTAGTTTTTTGACTTTTCATCATCATTTGGTTTTTATGTTGGAAAAAGTGTTACCTAAGAAAGAGAAGAAAGTTTTTAATGTTTTACAAGATAAGGACTCTGTTTTAACTTTTTTGGAAGACTATTATGGATTGAGACCTAAGGTGATTTATAGTAATTATGAAAAAATTGACTGTGTGTTTGAATCTGTACCTAATAAGTGTTGTTCGAAGAGTGAGACTCTCAATAACGATGGTTTATCTAATTTATTCTTGGAAAATTTATTTGTGAGCTGAGATTTTTCAGATGAAATGATCAAATGAGGGAGTTTTTTCTCGACTGAATGAATTATATTTTAACTATTCTATTTTTTTTCTATCTTAAGTATTATATTTATAATTTTTAATTGCTGAATATTTTTATATGTGCAAATTTTTAAACTTCCGATTGCTTGGTCTGATATAATTTACTTGAAGACATGAGAATGACAACTGGATAGGAACAAAAAATGAAATTTTACAGGATGAACAAAAAAAAAGTTTTCTGTGATTGGTTTTCAAATATAAAATTTTGAAAAAATTATAGAAGCATATGTTGTCCAAGAACTCTACGTTGAAGATGCGAAAAAATTAGGAACAAATTTTTTCTGTGTGGGAGGGGGAGAAGACAAAACGGCCCTTATCCAGTTTTCCATCTCATAAATTTTAAAGCGGCTTATTTTTGTACAAAATCACGAAAATGTAGTAAGGAATTTTTCGAGTCTGTTAAATATGTGCAATATATGTATTCCTTGATATGCCAAAATTTCGAAAAATATCCGCACTGGAATTTAAGAATTTATGAAAATATGACAATGACAACTGGATAAAGACTAAAAATAAAATTATTTCTATACTACATGATAGAAAATTTACTTAAAATTAGAGAAGTATGTGACCATTATTTACAATTTTTCAGGGCGGTGAAAACATTTGTTAACACAATTTTCTGTGTTTGAGGGCGGAAAAACCAAATGGTCCTTATTCAGTTGTCATTCTCATATTTTAGAAATTAATTATTCTGACTGAAAGGAGAAATGATTTTTGAATATTCCTAATATGTATCGATAAATAGTGTCCTCAATAACTCGAAATCGTTAAAACAGAATTTCGAAAAAATGGTCTTTATCCAGTTGCCATTCTCATGTCTTCACTTCTAGGCAAATGGGGTTTTGTGGACGATTGTCGTGTGTGTCATTTAACGATTTTTTATGTTATTTAAGTTATAACATTAAAGAAAAAAATTATATGAATTAAAAATCATTGTCTCTTCAATTCTTGAACTTTGAAATAAATGTTTAATATTAAATATTTGAATTTCCCGCGAATTAAATATGGCGTTCTTTCTGACCTTTCTGTCTCTGTCAATAAAAGCATATCTTACGTGTACAGTAAATACTCGTTGTGAACCGGGATATGGTTAATTTTATTTTAAATCCCATATCGAATCAAAAAACATTAGTTACGTGTGTTTGAACTTTGCAAAAATGTAAATAATACCTCTAGCGTACAAGAAAAGGAAAAAAATGCTATGAAATTAATAACTCTTTCCTAGATGAGAGTAATAAAGAGATAACGACGGTCTAAATTGCTTCAGTGTACAACATTGGAGTAATCAGTAAGTACATAAAGCCGATTTTTACGCCATTCTGTATTTAATTTGATAATAATATTACCTTTTTTTGCCATTTGCGCAAAAAAAGTTTATCACAAAGGAGAAATTTCTTGAATGTTGCTAAACTTAACCTATAAACTGTAAGAATTGAGTGAAATGTTGTATAAAAGTTTATCTTAGGTAATTATTATAAAAGATTTAAAATCTTATAAATTAATTATATATTACCTTCTAAGGTGCTTAAGTTAAAAATTTTTTTATTAAAAAAAAATAATAAACCCTCCCATTTTGTTGAAACTACTCATATTTATGTAAAACTTTATAAAATTAATAAAGACACTTCTTAAAAATAATAACCAGCAGGTTACATTTAAGAAATTTAACAATTTTGTTCTCAACAAATTAATGAGCGAAAGTGCTATTTCAACATTATAAATACTTTATTTTTCAATTTTTTTTTCCGGAATATGCTGCTAAAGCCGCCATAGACAGTATAAAATTTAAATTGTTTGAAGGAACGGTGGCGAACTCCTCTGAAATAACGAAATCGCAATTTTTTCAATAAAATTGATTATAAAAAAGAAACAATGTTGGCTCATTGATGAAATAACATAAGAAAGGTATGTTCCCAAGTTATTTAGAGTTAATTCCGGTGAAAGAAAGGAAATCTGCCAGTTGAAAGTTGACGAAAATCTGTATTTGTTTATCAAATTTATTTTAACAATCAACAATTATTGTCGCATGACAAAGTCTTCTAATAAATAAAGTCCTATCTAAGACATTAGCAGACGATTTCGTACAAAAAAAACGACATCCGAAAAAAAACGACATATACGTTGACACGTAGCCTAGTTGCGAATTTGTTTATAAAATTGTTTATAAAATAAACAATTATTATTGTTTGATAATGAAGTATCATAAGGGAAGGATTTTGCCAAGTACTTTGAAATTGAATGCGTTGAAAAAAGGAAATCTGCCGGTTGAACATTGCCGAAAATCCATATTTGTTTTTAAAATTTATTTAAACAATTAACAAAATGGCAACTAAGCATTGTCGTTATGTATATTTCTAACAAAAAATTAAATAGTAAAGTCTCCAAGTATTTTTAATGTTGAAGTAGCACTTCCACTGATTAATTTGTTAAAAAAAAAATGAAAAAATTTTCCTAAATTCTGTAACCTGCTGGATATTATTTGTAAAGAGGGTGATTTTATAAAGTTTTACATAAATGTAAGTAGTTTCAGCAAAATGGGAGAGTTTACTTTGAAAGAAAATTCAACTTTGTTGTTACATAAAAAAAAAAATTCGGCCCTCACAAAATTCTTTTAAAAAAAGTTCAAATCTGATCAAAATTGTAAGCTCTAGACTAATTTGTGCAGAAAAACCTTTTTTTGACCCACTGTGGCGCGTCTCAATTTTATTAATAATTATTTTACTATTTTACTATTATACTATTAAAGTAAAAAATTATAATTTCAGGTAAATATGACGACTCCAATGAGCGAAGACAGTGGCTTCTTGAGAGAATGGGCCCCACTTGCAGCCCTTCTTCAAAGGTTACCAGCAAAGATTCAAAACGGTCTTTTTTCTCAAAATATCAACTTTACATGTATTGATGTCGTGCCGGAATTTATTGCCATCGGTACGAATCACGGTCTTGTTTACTGGTTCAATCGTGAAAATGGAGAATTGCAAAAACTTCGATGCGAGGTCTTTCTTTACTATTTGTAAATTATTCCTGTAATAGAATTAAAATTAGAAAATCGAATAAAAAACTGAACACATTTTTTACTTTTTAAATACAAGAACCTAATGCTGATTTTATTTACAGAATATTAGTGCAGTAATCACTTGTATACGAGTGATTTCAACAGTAGATTACATGGTTGCTGCAGGAAATGATCAAGGAATTGTTACAGTTTTTCAAATACCGAAACAACCCCCAGATTCTTTGCCAGAAAGTCTGAAACCAAAACAGAAGAAACAGGTACTGTATTTGTTTTAATAAAATGTGAATTTAAAATTTGGACTGCGTTAAATAATTATTGTTAATTTTATTATAGGTTGAAAGATATAACATAGCAGGTTTGCACAAATGTACAGTTACAACAGTCGACTGGTCAAAAAATGGTATGAAGCTTTTCAGTGGAGATCAAGACGGTTTAGTTGTCTTTACTGAAATTGACTTTTACATGGTAGGTAAACTATCTTCAGTTATTGTTGATATCCAAAGAAATTTGATTTAGGATCTAAGCGTGGTTTAATTTATTCTTATAGCACTTGTCAAAGTCATCTGAGCTTTTAAACGAAAAATATTCAGTTGTGCAGCTAAGTTACCAACAAGGATTGCTCTTAGTTTCTACAGTATTTCGAACGATAATCGTTAATTTAAATGACAAAGGAAAAGTCATGCAAGTCGGTCAAAAGGAACGAAAAACGTTAGTATGGAAAATAATATATTTTTCTTAATGCAAGATGTAAAATATTGAATTATTTACAGATTAGGAAAATTAGGAGCAGTATTTGGAAATCGACAAAGTCACATACAAGAACCTGTGATTTATGCAAGTAGACCTGGCTTGAGGCTTTGGCAGGCTGATAAAAATGGAACTGTGCTCAAAACGCTGATGTTTAAGGTAGAGAAAGGAAATACTTTTATCTGTATTGATTTCTTTAATATCAACTCTCTTTTACCTATTTTTTTTATTTAAAGGATGCAATTCGTTCCGGTCATACAGAGGTAGAATTACTAAACCCAGCGCCAGAAAGTGCACGAAAAAGTCGAGGGGAACCGTCCTTTGGCATTGTTCTGCCATTTTCTGATGATTTGTTGGTAACATACAGCGAAGATATCGTTTACGTTCTAAATCCAACTAATATAAATGTTATGTGTGCCGTAACTGATGTGCGACATGTTACTGATGTCGCGTGTACGAAGGATGAAATCTTTATCCTCGAAGGCGAACGAAATATCATAAGAATCGCTTATCATCCCGAGAACAAAATTATTGCTCCGAGTGAGTTAAAATCCAAGTATCTTTCAATTATAAAAAACCTATTCATTATTTTCGAAATACGCTGGAAGTAAATGGATAGAGTTTCTATCCATTTGAATTATTTTCCATTTTCAAGATTGAAATGGAAAGAAACAATGTATCCATATTTATCCTGCATCTATTCCTTCGATGCTTTTTTTAGCTTTGTTCCAATCTACAAACACTCCTATCCTTTTGAATCCCAATCCTTGTATCCGCGTTTATGCACAACTTATCCGCATTTATACTTTTCTATCTCGTACCTATTCCTTCGATCCTTTTCTATCTTTGTTTCAATCTAAAATCATCTCTCTCCTTTTGAATCCCAGTGTTTCTATGCAAGTATATCCCTCATCAAGGGATATCCTCTGTTATCAAGGAATAAATAAATAATAAATTATTTATTACTTCTCGCAACTTATAAAAAAATATAATAATTTGAGAAATCCGTGGGCTCACGAAAAGAGATTAATAGAAAAACGTGGATACAAAAAGATAGACATTAATGAACCGTTGCATGGACACGTGGATATGAAAGGATAGGCAGTGTGGTTACAAGAGATAGAATCAGGTGTACAAAAAGATAGGTCCTAGTGGACACGACAGATTCATGTATGAATAGAAAAAAATATATTTTGAGGGATGCAAAGTATCTAGCGGGCAAGAATAAATAATCTCTATCTTTTTCTATCGAAAATTTCTATCTTTTTAAATCTTTCTTCATCCAGCAGACAGTATATAATGATCATAATTCATTTCAGACATAGACTCCATGATGGATTCAATATCTCTTGCCCAAATTAGCAAGCCTGTTACGACGGGTATTTTGGAATTGACTTCCAAATTAAAGGAGAGCGCAATTGTCCCAGCTATTCCCTTCCATAAAATTAACCCAACGAATATTATTCAAGCGATAGGGTGATTATTTAACTTTTGCATTTGATTATGCAATCGCTCGAATTTACTTTAATTTAATTCAATTAATTTTCAGGGTCTTGCCGTCGGTGACAATAGGAACGGATATAACATCCATAGTAAACGCCGAAGAAGCCTTAGAGATACCACCAATTGTTCCATTAGAGTTGGAAACTCCTTTGGTGACAGAAAACGATTCAATCTTAGGAGTTGGAGTAGAAGCCTTCGGGAAAAATTCGATAGAAGATAAGGAGAAGCGAAATGACCGTAGGCGCATATTTCAGGAAATTGCAGAACAAGAATTTGAGGATGTTGTTTTCACTCCTGAACGCAGACATAAGAAATCTTTAAACAAGATTTCAAATGGCAACGAAAACGGAACCCCAGATAATGAATCTTCTCATAATTATAGCAAATGTCAATTAGATAACGGTATAACTAAAACAACGCATTCTTCTCTTCTCACCTTGAGTATTGATAACGACATAATGCTGAAACTGGATAGAAATTTAGATTCCATTCAGAAGGATGTTGAGGATAAAGAGAAACTTCTTGCCGATGTTTTAAACTTTGATCTCTCCGAATACATGACAGGAAGTCGAATTTATTCTACAGATTCGGATATTTTGAACTCCATTGATCCAATTCCGTATGTTAGTTGCAATGTTAATGGAAATGAGTCATATTCTGAGTTGAAAGAAGAAATTGAGGAGCCCGATGAACAAACCGATCGCACGGAAACTGAATCTATAGAGGAAGAAGATGCAAGTTATAAAACAGAATTGAAGAAACTGGAAGACTTGGGCGAATGCAGCAAAATACTTTTGCAACGCAAGTTGAGTGAGCTCAGTGAAAATAACAATGTCGATATAGGAGTTGAACCGCCTACTGCAACCATCAGCGTGGAACCAGAACTTCGATTTAATGGTATTTAATTAAACGATATTTTGTAGAAAATCATTCACACCGAAAAAAGTTTTAAACATTTTAAAAATTTATTTTTACTTTACGATTATCTTTTTTAAAACCAATAACAAATTTTCATTACTAATATCACTTGTTTACCATTTTCATTCTATAACCTTTGATTCGTCGCGAAAAATTACTAAGAAATAAAGACTTCTAACACTAATTCATTAGCTGAAAATTTGCGTGTAGTATTTTCTTACGTGTTTAAAATAAAATAATGTGAAATAGAAGCATTTAAAATAAAGTAATTTTCATTTGAAAGCAGTTAAAATTGAACAATTTCAGTAGAAGGAATTTTCCAAAAGGACTGGAGCCAATTATTACTAGTTTCTTTTGTGCGAAATCCTTTGAACCATCTAGAATTTAAATAATTCCTAATTAACAGTTATTAAATTTGTAAAATTTTTGTAAATGTCAAGATGAAAACGTTTAAAATTTTTTAATTTCAATGTTGATAATTTTATTAAAGTGTTTGTCTAAACTTATTCATTTTTGCATCAAATTGAAAAATCGATCATTGAAGCCAAGAAGTTAAACGATTTC
>JAUMHM010000050.1:12141552-12164863 GCA_032362435.1 Melikaiella ostensackeni | reverse complement strand
ATCTTTGCAAAAAAGTGAAATTTAAAAAAAATTTCTGAACACATTTTTTTTTTTAATTACCAAGTTTTATTAAACTTATGAATTTTGAATATGTATGCATACCATATATATTATATTCACTTTATTTTTTAACACCTATAAAGTAATAAAAAATTATGAAGAAGCTTCAAAAAAATGGTTTTGAAAAAATTAAAAAATTGAGATTTTTCATTTTTAAGATACCTTCTTGAATTTTCACTAGTTTTATTATGTTTTAACAAGCTTTTTTAGTGCGAAAATGAAAATCATTAGAATAGAAAAAGACAACTCTTTTAAATAATTTCAAAGTGATGTACAAAAAAATAATGTCAATTGTAGCCTTCAAAATCCATCCAGTTTAAATTTGAACCATTCAGAATTTAAATAATGCTCAATTAACAATTTTTGAAGTTGTAAAAATTTTTTAAATGTCAACTTATAAACGTTTAAAATTGCACCATTTCAAGTTGAAGAACTTAGATTTGGAGGCTCCAAACTGTATGTGTAAAAGCTTCCAAATTAAAATAATTTCAAGTTGAAAATGTTCAAAATGAAACAATTCAATTTGAAAGTGATCGATAATGAATAATAATTAAAGATTTTCATGCCTTCAACATTGAAAAATTACACGTTTATATCATTTAAAATTAATGTAGGTAATTGGCTTTAATTTAAAGCATGAAGAAGTTAACATTTAGAATTAGAACTAAAAGGGGAATTAAATTCTTTTAATCTTTCCAGATCTTTCCAGAGAGTTCGCGTCAACAGCTGTTTACCAGGAAAAGAGAAAAGAAGAGAAAGAGAAAGAAGATTGGGTTTTTGTTAACTACCCTTGAAGAATTTTGAAAACCAATAGTAGTTAAAATGGGAAATTTTGTAGACTGAAGGATTCACTCGGTGATTGTTTTTAGGCGTTATTGTTTATTTTATAGCATTTAGTCTTAGATAAGAATTTATTGAAAGATAATCTATTAGTGGCTCTTGGAAGTAAAATATGTACTTGTAGAAGTCACAAAAAAGTCAGTTCAGATTCCAAGGGATACCCATCCAATTTTTTATGCTAGAATTTATGCTTTTGCAGGATTTTTTTTGTTTTTATGTTATGATAATGTTGCAAAGGGTAGGAGGAATTTGTTACTTATATACCATGGCATGAGCTCAAATTCGAAGTAGTATTGAAGCAGATATTTATTCTGATTTTTTTTTAGTTTTAGTAGATTACTTAGGCAAATTTGATCATGTATTCAGAAAATTTATATGATATGGATATCATTTTATGCATTTTTTACTAGCATTTGGACTGAACACAATGAAGTATTGAAATATTTTTCATCACATTATTATCTGTTTTTAGTGCATTATAATATAATCGTGCTTCTGTTAGATGTAAATAACAATCTTTACATATTAACTCTGTGCTAATTTTTGTTATTTTTTACGGTCTAGTCATAATTTACATTTCGAAAATGTACGCAATATGCAATATTTGTACCTGTTTTGTTAATTTGTACTTTGTTCCCAGATAAAAAATGTACAGAAAGGATGAAATAATTTGAATTAAAGATTTGGCTTTTCATTTACAATTTTTTCATTTACTTGGAACTAAATTTACATTTAGAACGAATTCTCTGTAGAAATGTGTCACAATTTCTCCTGATAATGCGTGAATGACTGTGTGCCTTGGAGATGGTATTTTAAAGTAATTTTAGCCTGTTTTAAACAACTTTTAGCTTTATATGGTACATTATCATCAGCGTATAATATTTTTACTCCTGATTCTGGTCGAAGAATAAAATATTTTGGATTGTTTATATTATTCAAATCTTGAATCATGTCTTCGATAGCTTCTCTTCGTACCTAGGCAATATGTAAATCTTTTAAAATTGATTAATTTTTCAAGAACTAGTGTTAGTTATTTTTTTTGTAGATCCAATTTTACCAAAACAAGAATTCTTCCTGAAAACTTATGACCAATAACTTTAGCTCCCAAAATTCCGGACATATTTTTCAATATGTCGATGATGCTTTCCACGTTGGAATCGTAATTTGTGAAATTACTTTTTGATGATGAGTAACTTTCCCATAAAGTTTTGCCTGTAGGAATAAGTTTCTCAAAGAATATGAAGATTACATTAAATCTAGATTATTCAAATAAAACCGAGGGGTTGACGATTCAACTTTTGAGTATACGTCAGATTTCAAGATTTATTTTTACAAACCTATTTTTTCCCAGGATTTTTCTTTGATGAACTCGGCGATACGAGTAACTCTATTATTTTCGTTGATGATGTGTTTCGCTGCGTTGATATAAGCTTCAGAAAATAAAGATTCCAATTTGGAAAGATCTTCAATCGTCACATCCCGAAAGCTGGCCATGTTTGAGGCAAAGGCAATTTCTGTGCAGTGGTTTAAACACTTTTCATAGTCTGAAGCTTCCGCTCGGCTGTTAGGCAATTGAATAAATACCCACTCAATATCTTTTGGATCCCATTTGAGTTCTGTAACTTCTAAAGTCCTGGTATCAATTTCCATTAGACTGTTGTTGCATCCAATTACAGAAACCAGAGCTTCGCCCACGAAATTGGATTCTTTCTTTACGAGCGTCTGTGCTAATTGACAGGCGATGGCTTTTTCGAAATTGTTTATTGTATAAATGGTAGTGATGGATTCGAGAAAAGTGTAGATTGCTAATGTAAGAGCTGTGCTACTTCCTAACCCGGTTTGACTTGGTATGCTGGAAGCTATGACGACATTAAATCCGGGAATTAATTCTGTTGATTAGGAAATTAAATTAGTTTTGATGAAAGTAAATCAGAGGATGTTTTATTTAGTGTTTCGAAGTTATCGAATTACTTACTAGGAATGCTTTTTAAGTGTCCGGATCTGATTTTTCTTGTTCTCGGATATGTTGTAGAGGACCAAAAAATAAGCAAAATGTATTTTTTTTTATATAGGCCCTTTCTCATGTTTTAAAGATAAAACTACCTCCTCCTGTTTTTTTCAGAGAATAAAAATATTTCCAACTAGAACAATACTATTTCATTCTATTCCACTTTAAAAGCTTGCTATACATTAATTTTAAGTCAAGAATTGATAGCTTACTTGCCACCAACCATCCATCAGTGGTGTAGTCCTAAAAAAAAGTGGTCTGGCGGTATATAAAATACACAGACATGCATACACATCCATACATAGTCATGCGTAAACATACATGCATCCATACATATATATATAATAAGTATAAATAAATAGACATAATAGATACTATATAAATAGGTATAAATAAGCTTAAAATAAAACACGACTTTTTAATTTCTGATTAGTTTTCTCTTTATTTTATGTACTTAAAATTAAGATATATAACTATATATATATAACTTTTTAATTTTTCAATGTACGATTTGAAAATAATATATATGGAATCTACAAGTTTTTACGATTCCACGTATATACAATTTGTCTTTAAAAGTAAAAACTTGAAAGAAAAAAAATTTTGTTCCTTGAATTAAGCGTATGAAATTCTAAACTTTTTGAGACAAATTACATATGCTCGGAATTGAAAAAATGGTACATTCTGAATATATTATTCCCATTTTACTAATTGCAAAATTAAACATTTCTTAAATTTTGTAATTTTTACCTGCTTATTCATAAAAGTCCAGTACTAAAAGTTTGCCGACCACTTTTCCATAGACAATTGCTTCGTTTATTGTAAGTGCCTATTAAGTGTAGACTATAAAATGTAAAATCCTACAACAAAGACTTACTTTAGGCAGAAAGTTCCAAGTATTAGAATCCTTTATTGTTTTATTTATTTATTTATTGCTTTATTGTTGTCCTGAAGTGGGTTTCATTCTTTCTTAAAATTGAATTCTTAATATACATACTGTGTGAATGTTCAGGATGGACACAATTCTGAAGAAATTAAGTTTTGTGCTCGGTTTTGGGTTGAAAAGCTTCTTCCCCGCCTATTTTTATTGACCCATTAGCCTATCTTCTGGTAAACTATCGCTAGGCTCGCGTTGACCGATCCTCTCCAGCAGGCTCTCTTTGTTCATAAACAGGCCAATATGACGAAATTTAACCAACTTTTTATTTTTCAGTGTGCGCTTTGAAAACAAGATATTCAGAACAGACGTTGATCTGGATTATAAAAGAAGAGCGGTGGAATTTTGGAATAACAACGGAAAAAGGCGCAAACTTGATAATGTTCAACATAACTTTAAACTTGTGTCTTCTGAAAGTCAATTACGAAGATGGGCTAATTAATAGGAGATAGGGGAACCAAAAAAGAAAATTTGTTAAAAATTTCCGAGTATGTAATACAAAAATTGTGAAATGCTTTTGAGGCCGGATATATTTTGCATGATCGAGACCTCCGATGATGGGCTTTAAAAGCATTTAAAGAGCTGGGTGATAATAGCATTGTATTTGAAGCTTCTGGAACGTGGCTATATAATTTTGAAGAAGCTCACCGTATAGTTGGAAATCCACTCTGGACGAACCTTGGCAGTCGAAGGTAGAAAAAAGTAGAATGTGTTGTAGTCCAGTCAATACCGTCAACTACACATAATTACATAATACAGCCCACTATAACTGCTGATGGGAAGTTGTTGTCGCCCCTCTTTATGGTGTTACAAGAAACAAATGGAAAATTTGGACCAATAGTAGATTATTTATTAGATATATTGTGAGATCTCACATATATTATAGATTATTTAGGCCGACAAATGTGCATGTGACAGCATCAAAATCTGAGAAACTCACGTCTGGTATCGTATACGTCAAAGTTTGTCGATTTATAATTTTTTCAGGAAAGAGATGTCCTTTGGTACGCATATGCATATTATAATTCTGTTTTGAAATTGCATCTCACTTCAAAACTTGGTTAGAAGAGGTCTTTTTTCGCAAAATCAATAAAGAAAGTGTGTTTTTATTCGAATCGTGGAGCGGACATTGTGAAAAAGATGTGCAGGATGCAAAGCCAGCGGGTAAAGATATCATACTAAAAACTACACGGAAGGGTACCAAACTGGACGAATTCAACGTTTAGATGTGTATGGATTCAGGATATGGAAAAATTATGCTTGGCGTTTTTCTGATAACATACATACAGAATAATGTTATTAAATTGCAATCCCTTGTACACAACCAATTGTCTTCTCCAAGGCATAAAAATATTTTCCAGTACGCTTGGTACAAAAGCGGCTATGTAGATACAAAAATAGGAGATTTTGAGAATCCTGAAGATTTTGCATTTGAAAAAAACACGCAAATAAAGTGTGCATTCTGTGATAAAACGCCATTAGTAAGATGCTCGTGGTGTGGAAAGACATTGTGATTAAAACAATTTTTTCATGAGTACCATTTTTATGACAAATATGGACCTTAAAATATGTCCAAAAATATGTATATGCATATTGCGAATATACAATGTATATATCGAACAGTAACGATTGTAAAGAAAGCTATTGAAAAGTTTGAATAAAAAAAAAGTAAAAGAATATTTATCCGTACTGATCTTTTCCAAAACGTACATGATTATAGAAAACCATTTGAACCTATTGCAGGTATATGGCATTTTTTGGAATAATTAAAATTGCGTTGTCCAACCATTACGCGTCTCTTGAATTTTTTATTGAAAGACATACGTAACTAGCGAATTAGGTGTATTTTTTCACTAAAGGTAGTTTATAATATAAACAAGGGAGGTTGATGACAAAGAAGTTATCAATTCATCAATTTTTGACTTAAAATCAATGTACAGTAAGCTTGTAAAGCAAAATGGTATGAAAAACATATTGTTCTAGTTAAAAATATTTCTCTTCTCCGAAAAAACTGAAGGGGGTAGTTTTACCCTTTAAATATGAGAAAGGGCCGATATAAAAAAAGACGTGTTGCTTATTTTTTGGTCCTCTACAATAAATCCAAAAACAAAAAAATCGGAGCCGGACACCTGAAGAAAAATCCTTGTTAGTGAAATGCAACTTTTCGGTAACGGTAAAGAAAAATAAATTTGCGTTTTGCTTTACCTTTATTTTTTCAAGAAAATATTGCTAATGGATTATAAAAACAAATGGAATCGATTAAATTTTCACATATTAAAAATTTTTGATTATAAAATGGATTGATTGTAAAGTGTATAGATATTCAAAATTGGAAAATTTTCACTTTGTAACGTTCAGAATGAAACAATTTATTTTTAAATTGGAAAAACCAGGGTGGCCGCTGGACCGTGAAACCGAGAAAATCGGGAAGTGACAGTGAATTTATTTCTTGTCCGGGAATTTTACAAATTTTTATAAGAAAAATCTACCCAGTCACTTGAAATATCACAAATTGTTTATCACGTGATACAATACAATTTTAATAAGTTCAATTTCAACTTTTTTTGGAATGTCAAATTTAATTGTTAGCTTTTTTTATTATGAAATCATTCAGTTTACAGTGCGTAATTCTGAAACATTTTAAGTTAATTAAGTGTAAATATAAAATATTTAATGATTTTTAAAATTGAACTATACTTCAAGTATTAAAAATTGAACAATAATTGATTTTACAAGACGATTCTGAATCTGTTCAAAATGAAACGATTTAAAGATTTTATCAATAAGAAAGATATTTTTTGTTAATTCTGTTAAAAAAACGAAACGTATCTATTTAAAAATGACGAATTTATGAATTTGTTTATAACAAGTGTAAATTTTTTTATACATCTGATACTGCTGGACGTCATTTATGATAAGTTTGCGTACTAATTCTGTGTACTTTCGAATATATTTTATAATTTTCTACAAAATGGCACCTTTGAAAAAAAATGTTTTGAAAATGAATTTTCATTGTTAAACAAAAAAATTTAAATCAAAATTTAAAAAATGTACCTCGACAACTTTTTTAGAAATTTTATAGCTTTTAATTAAAAAAGAATATAAAAATCGAACGAACATTTTAGGCTAAAAGTTAATTTTTCCAAGGGCACTACATTCGGCCCCACTCACAGTGGAGCAAAAAAAACGTCCGTGTACAAATTGATTTTCAGACTACAGTTTTCACCCGATTT
The DNA here is from genome assembly GCA_032362435.1 of Melikaiella ostensackeni. Taxonomy (NCBI): domain Eukaryota; kingdom Metazoa; phylum Arthropoda; class Insecta; order Hymenoptera; family Cynipidae; genus Melikaiella; species Melikaiella ostensackeni. Next base: position 12,157,785 of record JAUMHM010000050.1, on the reverse strand, counting down.
GAATCTCTTTTTTCTTTTCATAAAAGGAAATAAAATTCCGCCTGAAACGTCCGTTTTTGAAAAGAATTTAATGGTAACTTTTCTTTTAATTTGATAATCAAAATAAAAAAAAAAATTAACTTCAGGCGGGCACCGTTCTTTATAAAATATTTGTGTTCAATCCAAAATATCTCACATGAGTGACCAAACTATCTAAAAACATTTTCCAGTGGTAGTTTAGAAGTTCAAAAATGAATTGCATTTGTTATAAACAAATAAGTGTTTGAAAATGGTTTCTTTGGGGATTAGCAGTGTTTGGTCATTTAGTTCTCCCCAAATTAAAAATATTTATAAGCAAAACGAGTTTTTCGATCAAACAGGTTAAAATTAATGAATAATTTGTTATGTTATAAACAAATTTTATGAACAATTTCTTCCTGAAGTCATTTATCATGAGAATGCGTCTGTTTTCTCATGAAATCTACCAGTATCAGTAGGAAATGAACCTTATTATTATCATATTTATCCATCAAATTACAATTAAAATATGTTTGAAAGAACCTAATTATCAAATTCACTGTTTGTTTCTTTTCTTATGCTTTCATAAACTAAGAAATCTATTTTTGTTCTTGGAAAAAAAACTTTAAGTTATTTTGTCATGATACAAAGACGTTTTTCATACAGTAAAAGTTTTTTACAGAAAATATAAAATATGGAAAAATATAAAACATAACCTGTAAATGAATTTGTCCACGGACGTTTTTTCCCCACTGTGCCACTGTGCGAACACTGATGATGGGAATTGGATATTACCTCTTTTAGCCTTGTAACTCTTGATTGCTCCTTTAATATAATTTATCCATGACGGAGTTTCTGTTATTTCAAGACCATTTGTGTTTAAGTAAAATTTGTACATATTTGGCTCTTCTATTTCTTCTGACAATGTTTTAGCACAACACCATTTACTTGTCTTTCTTCTTCTACCAACGACAACAACAAAAAGTTGAATTGCCTTGATTATCAAAGATTTAATTAATTCAATTAATTTCTTTTTAAATTGTAATAATTATCGAATAATAATTCTGTTTCAACAAAATTTTAACTGGCTAACCATGCACAAGGCTTTCCCATCATTGAGGTTCGAAACTTCGCCAGCAATATTGAAACATCCAGGAGCAATTGCTGCGTAGGTTGGACTTTTATGAAATTCTTTAATAAATTCTTCCTCAGCGAGTGTTTTTACTGTCTCGATTGATGGAGTATCTTGAAAACTCAGATAATCAGCTGAAAAATATGAAAATTGTTGGAAATATTTCACAAAAGAAGAAACAAGTTCTTTGTACAAATTCTACTGTTTGTATTTCTAAAAGGTATTATTATTACTATTTTGTCAACGACTTGATAAAGAAATAACAAAGTACGATATTTAAAATAATATACATTGTTTCTTAGTACGATTGGGATTAGGAATTTTCATCTTGCAATCATTATTTGGTTTTTGGACACTAATTTTTATTTTAAAATATAAAAAATAAATTCAAAATATTAAAATGAGTAAAAAAATGGTAAAAAGCTTGACATACTAAAAGAATGAAACAAGCGAATAACAAAAAATCATTTTTCTTTTCAACAAATTTGAATCCAGAGACTTACGATTCAAAAAAGTAATTTCTATATTACAAATGAGAACTTTTCAGGGGACTTTTGATAGGTTGATTAAAAATCGAGTTCACAGGAAGCGTCGGCGTGTGTTTATTACGAGTATTTCAATGTCTAGTAATATATAATATATAATTTATATAATATATAGCCATAATAATCTTCAATATTGTAATAAATGATCGTCTTTCATAATGCAATCGGAGAGTGCAAACTCAAATTGATCAAGCGCCATATCATTTTTAACCTTAACATGTTATTATAAACAGGAAAAGGAGACGAAAACTGTCCAAAAAATGTCGCATGTGCCAAAATATTAAAATTTACGCAACATTGAAAATTCAACAGCAAGTTTCTCTTTACGAAAAAAGTTCATGTACATTGATTTGAAGTTAGTATTTGTTAACATTTAGAAAAGCTAGAAGCACTCACAACCTGGTTCATTTACAGTTTCCAAATTTCGATTCTTTTGGTAGAAGAAATATTTGAAAAATTTTGTTTTAGAAGGGCTTTATTTCATGACAGTTAATTTTTCCTAAATCTTATTTTGCGTTCAAATTTTAACATCGAAGTTTCTTTTATCAGAAAAAAAATGTTGGCACTATTGAATTTTAATAAAAGTATATTGAGAAATATTTGAACTCAATATTTCTTAATAAAAAAGCATAAAGTTTCATTTTCTTTTATATATATTTGCACTCGTCACATTTACTACAGTTTTTCTGGGTCTGCAAGTTTGAAAAACATTGAAATTTTCGTTACGTTAAAAGCGACACTCTCCTCCCAAATATTCAGTATCTGAAAATCAGTTCATGGCAAGCCAGTTACTTTAACAACGAAGATCTTAACTTGCATAATTTTTTGCCAATAATTTTATCATCCTCTCAATTCTTGAAACATTACATTTTCTGAAGCAGATTTTTTAGTAGATCAATATTCATCAAAGCACAATCATATTCTGATAATAAACTTGGAATTAAAGCTGCATGCTCGCATCAGTTCAATAGAACGCTCAAATACCATATAAATACACAACAACTTTGCCTGATTTTCTCAGAGGCATTATATAGGGCTATCCAAAAACCACAACCGTAATTTTAAATTAGATAAATAATTAGATTATTTTACATTTTATTTTAAACTTTTAATTTAATTATTATTTAAATTCTTAATGAACATAATGATATAAAAATAGAGCTTTTAGTTTTGAAAATTAAATTTTAATTTTCTCTACTAAAATAGTAAAAAAATATTTCTAATTAATTCAAGAAATGATAAACAGGTATCAAAAGTGATTTACATACTTTCAAGAAAAAAATAAGTTGTGATTTTTGGAATAATGTATAATTTTCCTAAACTTTGAATACAAAAGTTCGCAAACAATTTTTTTCAATTTGCAAGACTTATTAAGAAATAATCTTCGTGAATGCCCTTCGCCTAATATCATATATATATGCGTCATAAGTTATTTAGCTTACGTAATGTTTAATACTCTCACAGGTGTTTTGAGCGACGATCAAAAACTTTTTTTCCAAAATATGAGAAAGCATTTCTATCGGAAGTATAACATTCAATAAAAAAATTCAGAGTAAAATAGTGTCAGTGTACAAATTAAATATGACTTGCGTTTTTCAATGACTCCATTTCAATAATTATTCTATAACTTGAATTAATACATTAAATTCTGAGACAACAACTAATAAATGATTCTGAAATATACGAGTACATCTTAAATTGTCATATCAAAACTATATTAGTACCCTGTTAAACATTAGGTTATCATTACAGTTTTTCAAAACTAATGTTTCTATCATCCTTGCATTACTACAATTGCATATATATACACGAATTCACAAACTAGGAACTTTTTTCTCTTGCTCCAGCCTTCCAAATATTTTCCTTTTATTTCGTTGCATATTTTCTTGTCGAAATAATACAATTCAAATAAATGACTTTAAACTCCATCATGAAATACGAAATCTTGATAATGATGTAAAATTCCAAAATCGTTCTTAGCTTCTTGAACTCTCTCACAATGGGAGTGCGCGTAACGGAGGACACAGATTTTAATAATCTTTTGTGGGCGAAGAGGGCATAATAGGGAATGAAAAAAGCTCAAACTAGAGAGTTTCCCACCATGCGTTCGCGTCCTCGCACTTTTTTTGAGATTTTTTTAAATTCATTTTTTTCAATAATTCAACCGTAAATATACATAAATATTATAAAAATAGATATAAATAGTAAAAAAAAAACATTTTCAAAGGCCGAGTCTAAACGTCCGGACAGTCCGTGTGTTTATGTCCAAGGTTGAGTCTAAATGTACGGCCCTGGCAAGGGGGAGAGGGCTTGACTTGTGTCCGGACGTACAGACACTACCATTTTTAAAATCGAAAGATTATTATTTCTGACACAAAAATGCGTTGTTTTCAATAATTAAATAATATTTTCTATACATAATATCGTATTCTTCATTTTAAATATCAATAGTCCTGCTTTTATATTTTTAGGCATTTTCAATTTCTTCCATGCATATAGTTATCTTTTAAATGCATTTTTCGCTGGTAAAAACGGCGAAAAATTGCAAAATAATTATGTTTCTTGGCTAAAAATAATTTATTATATATTACAGACATTAGCTTATTGATAAACAAATTTTTGTGTCAGGAATAATAGTTTTACGATTTAAAAAATATTTTTTTACTATTTATTATTATGTTATAATATTTATGCATATTTACGGTTGAATTATTTGAAAAAAGAATTAGAAAAACAATTTTTTTTTAAAAGTACGAGGATGCGAACGTATGACGGCAGACTCTCTAGCCTAGAACCTAGACCATTGCTCTATCGCAGTTTCTCAAGCACTCTACAATTCGACCGGTAAATATTCAGCACGGATTTCTTTCAATACTTCTTTCAATACACAAAAGATGATCAAAATCTGTGTTTTTCCGTTACGCGCACACCCCTTTTCAGAAAATGCTCATATTATGGAAAAAGAGTTGTGATCAATCACTTTTTATTCGTTCCTTTTCCAACCACACCCTACTCATCTCGGATTTTCGAATGGTTTTATATATTATATAATGTATATATGTATATACATTTATATATTTATATTTTGTGTATAATTGTTATTACATTATAATATGGTCTATCTATATTTATAGTAGGCATAGAGACTAAGGCGGGAATGCAAACGAAATCCCGGGTAGCCTCTCTTTTCATTCACACAATTTCATTCATTATCGTGTTGAGACATTGTTTGTTTTATATTCTATATCACTGTCTTTTTATTACATCTCACATTCTAATAAAGTACCTCCCTTCATTCGCTCTGTGCATCTCCGGTTAGCATAATGTACCCTTTCCAAGATCAGCAGCAGTTTTTCGATGAAAATTCTCCTATCGCTTTGAAATTTTTTTATGTCTCCTCTTTTCCTTCTTTCTGTTACGACTTATCAACCCACTCAACTTTTTAATTGAGTTGAGTTGAATAACTCTAATCATATTCAGTTAAATTTATAAAATTTACTCTAACTGAGTCAAATTAAATTTATTTCAGTCAAATTCATATGAGTTTAATAAAATTTAGTCAAATTTACTTGAATTTAGTTGAATGCACATGAATTAAGTCGACTGCACATGATTTCATTTGACTTTATTTGAATTTATTTGAATTGGTAAAATTAACTTGAACTTAGTCAAAGAAATTCACATCAATATAGTAAAATTAAGTTTAATTTATTCAGCCTTATTTGAATTTAATCGAATTTACTTTACATCCGTGGGATGTACTCAAATTTACTTGGATTTAGTCGACTTCACTTGACTTTCGTTGAATTTATTCAAATTCACTTGAATTTAGTGGATTTATGTCAAATTTACTTGTATTTCTTTAAATCAACCCTGGATTTAGTGTACAGCTTTAAATTCATGTGAATGCATTGAAATTCAATTAAATGTTTTCAATTTACTTCCTAGTTATTCATATGCACTTGAACATCTTTAAGTTAACTTGGCTACAGTTGAATTGGTTTTTGTTTAAATACACTTGAATTTATTCAAATCTACTTGAATTTCTTTAAATCTACTTGAAAATCTTCAAATCCAATCTAAATTTATTCAAATATATATGAATTTATAAAAATACACTTGACCTTTTCAAAATACACTTGAATTTATTCAAAGTTACTTGCGTTTAGTCAAATTCACTTGAATGTATTCAAATTCACTTGAATTTATTTAAATACATTTCATTTGATTCAAATCCACTTGAATTTATTAAAATAACTTGAAATTATTCAATTTAATTTGAGTTTAGACAAATTCACTTAAATTTATTCAAATTAACTTGAAATTGTTCAAATTCACTTGAAGTTAACGAAATTTAATTGAATTCATTGAAATACAATTAAATTTATTCAAATACACGCGAATTTAGTTAAATTCACTTGAATTTATTCAAATTCTCTTGAATTTAGTTCAATTCACTTGAATTTAGACAAATTATCTTGAATTTTGTCAAATTCACTTTAATTTATTCAAATCTACTTAAATTTACTTAAATACACTTGAATTTATTCGAATACACTTAAACTTATTCAAATTCACTTGAATTTAGTCAAATTTACTTGTATGTATTCAAATTCAGTTGAATTTTAACAAATACACTTGCATTCATTCAAATCTGCTTGAACTCTTTTAAATCCACTTGAATTTCTTCAGATTTACTTGAATTTATTCAAATAAACTTGCATTTAATAAAATACACCTGTATTCCTTCAAATTCACTTGAATTTCTTCAAATGCACTTGAATTTATCCAAGTACGCTTGGATTAATTCAAAATTCACTTGAATTTATTCAAATACACTTGCATTCAATAAAATCCTCTTGAATTTATTTAAATACACTTGAATTTATTAAAAGACACTTGAAATGATTCAAATTTAATTGAGTTTAATCAAATTAACTTGAATTTATTCAAATCTACTTGAATTTTTTCAAATCTACTTGAATTTTTTCAAATTCACTTGAATTTTTCTAAAAACACTTGAATTTATTCAAATTCACTTGAATTTTCCAAATAAACTTAGATTTGTCTAAATAAATGATAATTTATTCATTATTTTGGATTGATTCAAAAATACTTGCATTTATTTAAGTATATTTTAATTAATATAGGTCTACTTGACTTAAGTCAGATTCACTCAGATTTAGTCAATTTAGCTTGAATAAATTGAATTTAATCAAGTGCAGTTGATTCTTTAAAAAAAAACACTTCTATTCCGTCGAATCAACTTAAATTGTTTATACAAAGTTGAATCTTTTTATGGATAATTTTTAATTTATTTGACTTTTATAGATTAGTAATGTTCACCTCACTTTAGTAATAAATATGCTTGATTTTGGTGAAATCCACTTGAATTTAGACGAACTCATTTTGAATTAGTTAAATTTAGCTGATTTTAGACACATTGATTGTGAGTTAAATTTAGAAAAATTTAGTTTTTTAAAATTCATTTGAATTTAGTCAAATTCTCTTTAATTTATTCAAATACACTTGCATTCAATCAATCCGCTTGAATTTATTCAAATACACTTGAATTTATTAAAATACACTTGAAATTATTCAAATTCACTTAAATTTATTCAAGGTCAATATTGATTGATATCAATATTATTATTATATTAATATCAATATTTATTCTTGAATTAATATTTATTCAACTCAATATCAGTTGAATTTATTTCAATTTTTTAGTGTTTCATCAAATTCATTTCAATTCCGTCAACTTCACTAAAATTGAGATGAACAGAATTCTTAGTTAAATTCATTCAAAAAGTATCAATTTTAGTTCAATTTATAGATTTCACAAAAAATTTGTTTAGTTAAGTTAAATTCAATCGAATTAATTTTAAATTATTTCAACATCAATATTTTGAGTGGTTGATCGCTTCTGAACTCGAAAAGTATCCCATTTCCTAGCTGAAATTTTCTCTTATAATTTTATAATAAATTTAATTTTTATTAAAACCTTTATTAAAATATAGTAATAATATTTAAAAATTCTGCTTCGATTGTCGAGGCATTTCATAATCTCATATTGTAAACTTTAAGTCCTTCGAACTGCATTATTTTTTAGACACTTTTATCATTCGTAAAAAATATTCTTTTTCATTAATCAGCAATTAATTTCTTAAACTTAAACTTTTCGCATGCAAATTAAAAGAATAGTCGTCATAACAAGTTCTTTATTGATAATGAGAAAATGGTAAAATTTTAGAGTAATTGGACGGGCAGAGTTAAAACACTTCAAAAAATCTACTATTTATATTTTAAAATCCTGTGGAAAAAAAATGTCAGTTCGACATGAAAGACAGAAAGAAGGAAAAACTGAGATACAAATTATCTTGGGGTGTATCCGGTTTTCTCATTTTCCGTCAAAAGTTCCAAACAGACCTTTATGAAGATGGTAAAAAATGTTTGCATTAGCTAAATCTTTTCAAAACAAAAGTCACAAAATTTACTTAATCAATATTTTTTAAATATTGAAATAGACCCTTTCTTTGAAATTATCATTCCAATTTTTTTGCCCATTTCAGTCAGGTATATCTGAATTTCCCTTTGCAAAATTCCAGTGCTGATAACTTCAGCTTTCTCTGTTTTTTCTCTCACATGGTTCATCCTCGTCAATAACTCGTGTCATAAGTTAACTAGGAGTGTCAATCAGTCATTAGGTTCGCGTACTCTTGCGCTAAAAGTTGGTAAATTCTGGACTTTGGACGTGGATCTTGGATGGAGTGTGGTGTACTGGTGTGTTAAATGTGTGTGAGAGAGAAAAGCTCTTCCCTTATATCTTTTCTTTGTTTGAACTTTAGAACATAAATCGAGGCGATTATTACGTGCGTGGACCGCATCAAAGTTTGCGAGCTTTTCCGAACTCCTCGGTATAATATCGAACGTGTGACGATGCATATCAATCATCGAGAGACTGAATTTACTTGGAACAGTCGTCTCTAAATTAATAATGAATAAATCCCCAAAAAGATACGCGTAAGCAGATTTTGTATCAAATCGACGGAATAAGGAACAGTAACTGCATTTCCACCACGATTATCATAACATCTAGTCTTTACATTCTTAGGAGGAACTTGACTGGATCATGTTTTCCTCAAGAGCTCTGCGGATTCTTTTTTAGATTTCATTGTTTGTTTGGGTGTTGGTAGTTTTTCAGTTTTTGAGTCAAGACTTGTTAATATAGTGGAAAAGATTTTGGACGAATATTGGTAAAGTGCTCAAGAATTCTAAAATCCATTGCTTCTCTCTTCTTTTTCTCAGATTCATTCGCGACAAGTTTGACCCCAGAATCCAAACGCTGGCTGCAAATGAGGAGTCAGTCTGGCGAAGCTGATAAAGCGTGATTCACATATGCCAGGTCTGTCCAGAGAGGAGAAATTTACTCAAATTCCAGATTTTACATTTCCACCACCACTACTCTTTGCTCACTCGAGAGAGCTCGGGTGGTGATACTGTCGTGAAATAGAATGGGAAGTGGAGAGTGGAGGTGGCAAATTTACATCTGCGATTTGAGCAGTTTCGAGGAAAATTCCTGGAATGTATTTCTCCTCTCTGGACAGGCCTGACATATGCAGAGCTAAGAAGAAGGACAATCCGTCTTCTTCAGCCCAGCATTGGAGATGTGTTGCTGACAGTATATCGTATTAAAAACACTACGAATCACTTGCGGACATAAAACGAGTACCGCCAATTTTCTATGATCCAGAACAAGTCTGCTGAATATATATCTAAATGTAGATAAACAACATCGGAGTGTCGATCAGTTTGGTGACTACCAAACCTAACACGTGCTGGATTATGCTTTATTCTTCCTGGACGTTGACTACACTGAGGAAGCAAGCGAAGAACATCTTTATCGTATGAAACACCCTACAACTCGTGTACAATCACGTGTGGTAGATACATCCAGTTTTCATATAAAACGCACGAGAAGCAACGAAGGCTCCTGCACCGTAGTACTAAAGATTTCGCTCCATGCAACTCTGCTCTCAAAATTATATTTTATTCCACGTGGCAAAGTCCTATTGACTTCAAATCAAAAGAAAAAAACCTTAGGTACTAGGGTGTATTAAATAAAATCAAATAGGATGAGAAACTATGCCTCTTTATGATTCAAACCTTTTTCGTTTCATGAACGTGACTTTCTATTCCTACAACTATCTCAGTCTCAATGATTTATGATGAGATAACTTTGAGAACAGAGTTGGTTGATAAATATCCTAAACGTGATGTACCAGGTGAAAACTTCATTGACTAATCACGAAATCGAAGATCCTCAACACTCGGCAGATTTCACGTCTCTAATCGTGAGAAAATCAATTCGCTTTTCCTAATCCAGTGTATAAACCCAGCGTTGATAAATTGTGAAAAAACCGATAATAGTTCGATCTACGAATGTATTCATTTCATTAGCGAAAAAGAGTGAGGGCGGAGGAGAAACGCCAGGAGTTTTGATTAGCTTCCTAAAATCTCGTGCGAACGGCGAAAATTTGATCTTTTGTTCAAGGTACCAGCCTTTTCTTTCGTCGTTTCTGAAGAGTTTCTAAAAATGAGAAGCCATATATGGTGACAAAGGTATTCGATACAAGACTAGCTGTCGTACTTTTATCGTGACAAGCAGCTCGTATAAGACGCGAGTGAGCTTGAACTTTGCGCTTATGCATTATAATATAATTCGTTCCTCTCGAGCGCGATTGATCGTTGATGCCTAGTCTAAGCTCTAATTTTCTGGGCCCTTTCCCCAAAATTTGTCGAATCGATTGCGAGCCATTTCGAGGACATCGGTGGCAGTTGATCGTTGCGATGAACCCGGACTGATTGCTGGAGCTTCCAGAACGTGATATCCTGATCCACTTATCTGAGGAGGTTCCGCTTCCAGGATACGATAACCTTGTTGTCCTGGGATAGTGGCAGTTGGAATTGTCGAAGTTGGAAGGACAGTGTCCTTCTTCCTGTCGAATTCAAAGACAGGATCCTCCAGACAACGAAGGTTTGTTCCAGCGACTGGTTTTATAGATGGTTCTATTTTTTGATCGTCGATGTCTTCTCCCTCCTCGTCTGGATGCTGAAAAGGCAATATGATTTTAAATTAGTTAACTAGTATTAAGATAATTTCTGAAATAATGTTTTTCTTCCGTTTTAGATACCTTGCTACTTTTTGTTGGAGTGGGAGACCACTGAACGTGTACCGGCAAGGGGCTACCTCTATCCGAATCCGGATCTTTATGTCCATTAGTTCCGCTAAAACTTCCAAGAGATACACTTTCACTTTCTGGAGATTTGTAACCGGAATGCTGCGAATGTTGTGATTTGTGCTGAGCCAATTCAGGTGGTGCGGATTGTGGAGCTGAGGGTACTGCTGAAGGGCCCCATGACTTTGCCTCACTGTGTGGTCTTGTCAGAGGCTCCCCTTTATGAAACAATATTAAAATCGGATATTTATTTGTTTTTCAACTTGCACTTGGGTTTCTGACACTTTATGTTTTTTAGGGATTAGGACTTCTTGTGTAGAAAATTTCTAGAACATTTAAAATCATTTCGGAATTTACAGAGTATTTTAGAAGAAGAAGAGTATTCAAGGAAAAGCGGTTTACACTATTCTGGAATTTTAGAATATTTAGATTAAAAATTCCAGAATATTCTAGGACATTTCTTAATATTCTAGGAAAGTATTGAAAATTTTAGAACTCACTACATTTGAATTAACAGTAACCAACTTGCTTTATATTACAGGATAGCGGCGGGTTACATGGACCCCCCCCCGGTCCTCCTCGAGGTCACAAAACTGGATTCTTCATTAGGATCCCAAACCATCAAACATATCTAAAAACGTATTCAAAAACTACTCTGCAATTGGATTACTAGCAAAATAAAAAAAAATTAGAATTGTCAGAATTTTTTAAATATAAAGAATGTTCAATAAAATCTTAGAGCACTATATAGAATCAAGAATATTAAGTCCCAAAACTCTAGAGTATTTCAGAACATTTCAAAATAATCCTGATCATTGCTGAACATTCCCGAAAATTCGAAGTATATTAGAATAGAAAAATATTTTAGAAAATCCTAACACAATCTAGACTATTCTGAAATCTATAATAATTTGAAAGATTCTTAAATGCTCTAGAACATTACAAAATATTCCAAAAGACTCCAGAACAGCATAGCTAATCTCAGAATATTCTAAATCTTCAGGGTAGTCTCAAAATAATTCCGAAAATCCCGAAAATTCTAGAACATTTTGCAGAATTTTTAGAAAATATTAAAAATTAAGAATGTTCAATAAAATCGTAGAAAACTATAGAATACTCAATAGAAATCTAGGATGTACAGTTTAAGAACTCCAGAATATTATAAAACATTCCAGAATACCGTAAAGTGGTGCTAAGCGGCTCGTTTTTTCGGGTTTTCACAATAAAGTGCAAGAAGGAATTTAAATTAGGTATTGATGCTTCAAATAGATAATCTCTGTCTGACCCTCTTTCGTACTATAAAGCATAAACATAAATTTAATTCATAAACAACTATTTATCATCTCTTGAAGAGTGAGCGACTTTACCCCAAAATATGGGGCTAAGTCGCTTACCCATAAAAAAGTAAAAAAAAAGTGTTTGAAAGGAAAACTTTACAGAAAAAGTAATTATAACTTTTCTAATCACATCAAACCAAATAAAGTTATTGAAACTTATGGCAACGTTAAATAATGTACTTATTGTCACTTGGAACATAACCAGATCCATTCTTAACCGCACGTATAATTAAATAAAACATGTTACAATACATCTTATATTTTGACAGATTTTCTATTTTTGAACGTTGTGAGAGGTATTTTTGATCTGTTAAACGGAGTGATTATCAAGGGAAACAATTTTTCGTTTGGTTTATAACAAAATACTATGAGTCGCTTTCCCCATAGAAACAAAATTCTTACAAAAATCATTTTGCATTACGAAAAATATAATATTGTATTCATGTGAAAATGAGCACGAATCTTGTTCGGGTGCTAGAAAATATGATCCATTGCATAAATTTCCACAAACTTCTGCAAGTCAAGTTTTTCGCGAGTTTTTTTACACAAACTAACCAAATTTCCAATACTGAGAATCTTATACGAATGTACTTTTTATTCGTTATAATTACACACTGAACCCCAGAAATAAATTCTATCTTCAAAATGGATAAAAACGCTGCAGCACATTTATCCACTCAAAGATCAAATTTATCTGACAAAAGATACAATTTATCCGGTGGAAGATGAAAATTTATCTGACAAAAATACTTATGTCACATGCATGACATTTGTCAAGTGACACTTCGATGTCAAACAGCTCCCTGTTGAAAAAATCCTGGAGGAAATACTCGCGTAATTTTCGGACACGATTCACACGAGGAATTCCGCGAGAATTTTCAAATTTCTCTAGGAAATCTGTGGGTCAGGCAATTGATCCTCGCGGATTTCTTCGTGCAAATCCTGTCCAAAAATCACACGAGTATTTTTCCTCAATAAATATTTTCGTCAGATAAATTTTTATCTTTTGCCAGATAAGTTTTATCTTTGAGTGGATAAATGTGCTGCAGCGTTTTTATCCAATTTGAAGATATAATTTATTCCTGGGGTTTACTGTGTAACGAAACTGCACCAAACAAAATATAAAATAAAATTCGGCTTTTGTGAAAATGAAAAAAATCGCTAATTTTGAAACCTGTGATTCAGAGAAAGAGATAATAATTATAAAAAATAAATTTGCGGGTGAGCCGGTATCCCCCACATGCACCGCTTAGCCCCATTTTACGGTATTGAATTCTGTTTTATTGAAAGTTTTTGCCGTGACTTTTTGTGTTTTTTTATTATCGCAAAGGGCCCTCATACTTAGCCTTGGACAGATATGAGGGTTAGCACCCCCAGGACGGTGGACTCGCTTGCGATCGGGCCAGGATCCTTAACGTGCGGCGATTAAAATAACCATGACTACCAAAAATAAAAAAAACTTCAAAAAAACGCACAGTTGTGTACACAATCAGGATCAATTTTGTTACACTCGTACGAAATACGAATTCCCGAAATATCGGAAGAACATTACTAAAAAAATTTGGAACATGTATGCGAAAAACTTTAACGTTAAGTTTCCAAAACAAAATGAAAGCTGGACTCCTCATATCATATGCTCTGCTTGTCATGCAATACTATACAAATGTGAAGATAGTGGACACAATGGAAGCTTGAAGTTGCTGAACCAGCAATCTAGAAAAAACCGCAAAATGAAAGAGATTGTTACTTCTGCATGAACGATGCAAAGAAATGGGAAATCTTCAACGAAAAATCAGTTACTTATAATACAGTCTCTTCGGTAATAGAACCACAAATGAAAAAAACTGCAGACATTTCAGTAGACGCTGGCATTTCTCATTCCAAAACTAAAAAAACGAAAGCAGTGCAAGTACATGAAAGATGCACGAGCAGTAGGGAAGATTCCGATACTGAAGTGAAACAACCGATAACGAATACACTACATATGACACAAAAACAAGACGTTCAGAGATGTGGACCCAAAAAGAATTGAATGACCTAATTCAAGAGTTGGGATTCCCTAAAGATGGCGCTGAACACCTTGCTTCAGCTTGGAAAAAAAGGAAATTTGGCCAAAGGAAAGAAGTCAAGTGTTTATCGGAACAGAGAACAGCATTTTCGAAAATACTTTCATCTTGATCAAGAACTGTCTTTAGTCTGTTGCACAGATGTTAATGTACTTATGGATGAATTGAAAACAGAAGTTTACAAAGATGAAGAGTGGAGGTTTTTCATAGACTTTTCTAAACGAAGCCTGAAGTCCGTCTCATTGCATTACACAAACGCATTTGCATCGATACCAATAGCTTATTCAACAAACCTTAAGCAAGTTTACAGTAATATGAAAATCATCTTGGGAAAAATAAAGTACGAACAATATAAATGGCAAATATGTAGAGATTTCGAAGTTCTGTCAATGCTTCTGGGGCAGCAATCAGGAATTACGAAGTATCTTTGTTTCTTGTGCTTATGGGACAGCCGCGATCGAGGTAATCATTACAAAAAAAAGTTTGGCCAAAAAGAATGTCGCTGGAAAGAGGATACAGAAACGTCATTAATGATTCATGAATGGAGCCATAAAAAGTCCTCCTTTCAACTCTTCATATTAAGTCGGGTCTCATGAAACCATTCGTGAAAGCACTAGATAAAGAGGGACAATGTTTTCAGTATATAATGTCTCAGTTTCCCCAATTGTCCGATGCTAAATTGAAAGAAGGGATGTTTGATAGACTTCAAATTCGACAGCTATTAAAGGACGATGTTTTTATTACTAAAATGACTTCAAATCAGAAAAGAGCATGGCTCGATTTCAAAGACGTTGAAAAATTCCCGGGAAACGTCAAAAGTCGAGTCGAAAAAAAAGATTTGGAGAATGGTCGACAGTTTCAAGAAATTGGAGTGTTTAATGAGTTTGAAGCTCCATTTCATGGATTTTCCTGTTGAACACTTCCCCGAAAATCTTGAGGACTACAGTGAAGAACAGGGTGAAAGGTTCCATGAAGATATTTAAGTGATGGAACAATGACATCAAGGAAGATGGGATGAAAATATGATGGACTGCTGTTGGACGTTGAAAAGAGATTTACCCCCCAAAAAAAGTTCAAGAAGGATATTAAGATATTCAATATAAAAAGGCAACGTGGACTGAAAATTCATGAGAAAAAAGTGGACTTCTCTAGGACAACACAATGAAATACTGGAAATACCTAGTAATTAATTATTGAAACAGTTCTTGAATATGAAAAATTAAATTTATGTTTTCAAACAATCACTAGTCGTAATATTTATAGCAAAAAATAGAAAAAATCTCCAGATTACCAGGAAAAATATTGTTTGGAAAAAAAATTTGTGTAAACAAATCAGTGTTTGTTTTGGATTTAGGGGTACTTTTCGGGGCACCGTGATTGTATAATAGGGGTGCAAACTAATATGATTGATAAATAGAATTCTTCGCTGGAAATTCTCTACCAGTCCTATAACTTTCCCGTGAGATTTTCCTTAACCCACCGAAGTTATTCCAAAAACCCCAAAAGGTTCTCTTTTTCCGTGTATTTTGTATGGCAAATTTTGAGTGTCTTGAGGCACCTGTTAAAATAGAAATTTCGAAAAGCAGGAATATGCAATTTCTTTTTCCGGATTTGAAACCGAATTGGGGGAATTGTTGCCCTCTATTAAAAAAAGTGATTTTGAAAATTGAGAAAAAATATTTGTATTTACATTCAAGTTTCATGCGAGCACAGTGCACGCACAAATATAATGTTCTCAGTGGCATGTGATTTCAGTAAAATACTATACGAACAGTGATTGTTCAGATCGCATTACTATCCAGGAAGCGAAAAATTGACCTTGTTTCAATCGTAAAACAGTAAAAATAATGTTCAAAATGATACGAGAATCAATATCATTTTGATATGCAACAAAAATGATACCGAAATCAAGAGCAT
>JAUMHM010000050.1:12127158-12141452 GCA_032362435.1 Melikaiella ostensackeni | reverse complement strand
CGGTAATAGAACCACAAATGAAAAAAACTGCAGACATTTCAGTAGACGCTGGCACCTCTCATTCCAACACTAAAAAAGCGAAAGTAGTGCAAGAACATGAGAAATGCCGAAGCAGCAGTGAAGATTCCGATTCAGAATGTGCTGCAACTGATAACGACTACACTACATATGAGACAAAAACGAGACGTTCAGAGACGTTGATCCAAAAAGAATTAGATGACAATTCGAGAGTTGGCATTACCTAGGATGGCGCTGAACACCTTGCTTCAGCTTTGAAAAAGAGGAAATTCAGTAAAAGCAACAAAGTCAAATGTTTATCGGAACAGAGAACAGCATTTTCGGAAATACTTCCATCTTGATCAAGAACTGTCTTTAGTTTATTACACGGATGTTAATGGACTTATGGATGAATTGGAACTAGGAGTTTACAAAGATAAAGAGTGGAGAAGGCCGTCTTATTGCACAGCACAAACACATATGCCGATACGAAGTATCCTTGTCTCTTGTGCTTATGGAACAGCCGGGATTGTGGTAATCATTACAAAAAAAAAGTTTTGCCAAAAAGAATGTCGCTGGAAAGAGGATCCAGAAACGTCATCAATGACCCATTAGTGGAGCCATCAAAAGTCCTGCTTATCCACCTCTTCATATTAGGTTGGGTCTCATGAAACAATTCGTGAAAGCACCAGAATGGAAAAAAAGATTTCGAGAATGGTCGATAGTTTGAAAAAGTTGAAGTGTTTAATGAGTTTGAAGCTCCATTTTATAGATGCTCATGTTGAATACTTCCCTGAAAATCTTGGGGACTACAATGAAGAACAGGGTGAAAGTTTCCATGAAGATATTAAAGTGATGGAACAACTATTTCAAGGAAGATGGGATGAAAATATGATGGCGGACTACTGTGGGACGTTGAAAAGAGATTTACCTTCAGAAAAAAAGTTCATAGGAAAATGCCGCTACTAAGGTCTTTCAAATGCAAAAGAGTGCGTTATGATAAAAAAAGCTATCCTTTCATACAGCCATGGAAGATTAACACTAATTTGACTTACTTATCGGATTCAATGCCTGGAAGTACATTAATTCAGTTTAGTTCTGAAAGGTGCCGCTCAGGCAATTTCGTTTTGAGGTTATGTTTCAAATTTTTCAGTAATATCACTGATCTGACTCCATTTTTAAATTCAGCCGCTTGAAATCCTTAATAAAACCATGTTTCTTCATCACGTACTTAAAATACATAGGACTACATGTGTCTCATTAAAAGTTCTTGACCCTTTTTTTGTGTGGCTGTCTTATTAATAAAGTACTCAATGGTACATAATAAAAAAATGAACATATTTTTTATATAGCGCCTTCCTCTGATCTAGGCACCATTTTTTATAGGTAACGAGGGTATAATTTCTCTTTACAAAATGTATGTAAATTTTTTTTTTTCATTTAAGTGAAATCCTACCTTCCCTGACGTTTTGGGTGACAGTGAATGTTTTCCCGGTGTCCAGAGGCACTGTCCAATTTACGGGTTCTGGTGACCGCATTATCATTTGTTCCGGAGACTTGACGCGTGTTGGTTCCGGAGGGCTTTTTACCACTGGTTCGTCGTCGATCCAGGGACTTACGGTCGATGCTGGAGCTGGAACTGCCACTTGCGACGGCGGAGTTGACGCGACGCTCGATCCTCCGGTTGTATCTCCGTTTACCTGCGGCTCCGCGGTCACTGGAATCCACAATTGAGACTTACACAGAATGTATAAAATCTTTCTTCTTAACATACTTCGCTCAAGCTTGATGATTCATTTTTACCCTTAAGTTCAGGATTCTAATCAAATTATACTTCTACATTTTTATTACTTTACTCAATTTACTTTAGGGTGGAGCAAAAAAAAAAGATTTTTTTTTTTCGAATTCGGAGGGGATCCAAAAGTTGTAGTTTGGTACCTAGATTTCTCACAAAAAGTTACAGATAAAAATAAAAATATCTTATGTTCGAACATCCACGATGAAGCTCAAAATAACGATTACCAGCGAATTCTTTCTTATTTTGGTACGAAATCAATTGTTTAATAGATAAAAAGTGTTCTAAAAATTAGTATTTACAACTATAATTATCCCCCGAAAACAATGCAGCTATAAAAAATTCCAGATACATCGTGAATTGTTATTAAAGTTGAAAAAGCAGAAAAATCACGTTTTTACCCGATCAAATGATATTTTTCTTATTGGCAACGATTTTTTCTTCGATGGAAAGGCTTCTAAAAGTTAAAATTTATACTTGTAATTATCCTCCGAAAGCTAAACAACAATAAACAAATCTTCATATATGGTAAATTGTCACTAAATTAAAATAAATTATATAAAACCATAATTTATTACTAGTAGATGGTACTTTTATGAACGATTTATATTTTGGAAAACAGTCGACTTTTAAATCCGAAAAGATGAATTTTTAACCTGAAAACTTGAAAAAAAAAATATATATTTTCCACCAAAGAAGATATGTTTTCTACCATGAAAGATGAATTTTCAACCCAAAAAGACGTTTTTTTAGAAGAGAGTTTAATATTCAATCTTAAAGTTTTGAATTTTCAACAAGAAAGTTATTTTCCACCAAGAAAGATGAATTTTTAACCAAAAAAGATGACTTCCTCACCATGAAAGATGAATTTTCAACAAAAACGATCATTTTCAACCAAGTAAGATGAATTTTCGAACAAATAGTTACATTTCCAAAAAAGAACAATTTTCAAACAAACTGTTCCTTTTACAACAAAATAGTTGAACTTTCAAGCAAAAGAGACGAATTTTTTAGAAGATTGTTGAATTTTGAACCTGAAATGTTGAATTATCAACCAAGAAAGATGTATTTTTAACCAAAAATGATGACTCTTTTTTAGAAAACAGTTGACGCTCAAGCCCGAAATAAAGAAATATTTTCAACCAAACAAATTATACTATATTAAAATTATCCTATAAAGATGAATTTTCAACCAAATAATTGAATTTTCAAGCCAAGAAGACGATTTGTTTTAGAAGACAATTGAATTTTCAGCAAGTAAGTTAATTTGAACCGAGAAAGATTAACTTTTTACCAAAAAAATGACTTTTCAAACTGGAAAGATTAATAACAAAAAATTTTTAACCAAATAGTTGCATTTCTAACAAAAAATTTGAATTATGAACCTATAAAGATGTACTTTCAACCAATTGGTGGAATTTTCAAACAAAAGGGTTAAAGTTCAATCAAAAACAGTTGCACTTTCAACCAAATAGTTGAATCTTCAAGCAAAGAAGACGAATTTTTTGGAGGACAATTGAATTTTCAACAAAAAAAATTTTTCGACCAAGAAAGATGAATTTTTAACCAAAAAAGATCATCTTTCTACCATAAGAGTAGAAATTTCAACCCAAAATACGAATTTTCAAGAAAAGAGTTTAGTTTTTAAGCGAAAAAGTCGGATGCTTTAAAAACCGGTTGATCTTAAACTTGAAAAGTTGAATTTTCAACAATTATTTCTCAAGTAAACTAGTCCAAAGTCATGATATTAAACAATTTATTTCAATTGAATGACAATTTACGACGCATAAGAATTGTGGATGTAAGTACTAAGTTTTAGAACACTCTACATCCATAAAAAATCGTTACAAATAAGGAAAGTTCATTTAATCAAGTAAAAAAAAGATTTTTCTCCTTTTCTCAAGTTTAATGACAATTTACGGTGCATAAGGATTTTTTAATCGTTGCATAGTTTCCGAAAGATAATTATAGTTGTAAATACTAATTTCAATGACCCTTTTCATTTATAACAAAATTAATTTCGTACCAAAATAACAAAAAATTCGCTATTATTCGTTATTTTGGGCTTTATCTTGGATGCGCGAACATAAGATATATTTATTCTTATCTGCAACTTTTTGTGGCAGATTCGGGTACCAAACTATAACTTTTGGACCCCTCCTAATTTGAACAAAAAATTGACTCTGCCCTAATATACATACACAAACTCAAAAAGACAATAATACCATATTTCACAACTTACTTTCTACTAATTTTAAATAACGTTTATTTAAACATTAGATTATACATTCACTACTTCAGTATTCCTACTATCAATATTCATAGCAGATGATGGAAATAGATTATGATAATGTAATATTAATATGCATAATACTTAACAAAATCATCGAGCTTGAACTGATTTCTAGAACAGGAGCTTTACAGATAAGATTCTTGTCAAGACAAAATATTTTTCTACAATAAAACTACGGAATTTTGGATGATATAAAATCTTATCTTTAAACTCTTTCCAGAAATTCGTAATTACAACAATAACAAAATTTGTGTCAACTTGTACTGGAGTGACCTAAATAATAATAATAAAAAAATTACAATAATATATATACATAGAGAGAGGAGACAGTACGTGGGAAGCGAACGCGTACATTTACAATGCACAATTAATTAGTTGCAGTGAATATTCATAGCAATTTGTCAATGGAACAGCACACGTGCTTTACAATATTTATTATTTTTAGTATCTACAGACTTATATACCAATTAGAAGAGTTGTTTTTAATCCTACGGGAAATTTTTTCAAAAGCATTGGAAAATCTATATTGCAGTTACAACATGGTTTAGCAACAGATATGTTGACAATAATTATATATGGTTTTAATAACCTATATCAATGTTTACGTGTTTTTTACACCACATTACAACACAAATTGAAGCTTACAAATATATGTCAGACAATACGGATAAAATATATATACACATATATATCCTTATTATTCACTTTGATAGGGGTGTACAAAATTGATGCGGGTCGGGTCGGATTTGCGGATTGCCGGGTTCGCGGGTTGACCCACAGACCTGCAATGAACCCAACAACCCGAATTCAGCCCGAAAACCTGCACCAACCCACAAAATCTGCATTTAACCCGACAACCCGCAAACCCGCACTCAACCCGCGAAACCCGCAAACGCACAATAAATTCAGATTCAACTTAAAGACATAAAAAGCTTCAAAAATATGAGATAGACCGAGCTAAAAACCTTTTTTAGGCCTAGTAGAAGGTACAAATTTATCGATAAAAGTAGCTTCTAATTTGAAGGCACGTAATTTTTATTAGAATAATTTCGAACCTATTATCGCAAAAATTTAATAATTTCGGAAAAACATTTTAAGAATCTGCTAACTTAAAATTTTGGTATTTTAAAGAATTAAGTTTCAATGACCCAAATTAAAATTTTTTCACTATTCACTTGTAAAGCTTGAATTTGAAAACATAGTGTTTAAGTCTCTTAGTTTTTTAATATTCTCATCCGAAACGTTACAAATTCTAAATGTTGAATTGTTATTTTTCAAAATAGAAGTATTCTAAAAACGTTGATTAATATGTTAAAAAATATTCTGAAATCGTTAATTGATATGATCTTTTATCTCAGAAAAAGTTACGTAAATAAACAAACTATCAGAATTAATGAACACAGACTCCAACAATAATAAAATTTCACTAAACATTTTATTTAATTGTTACAAACAATTTATTTCAAAAAATACTCCAGTGTATCACTTTTTTTTAGAAAAAATTGTTTTGTACTAATATAACTCTAATTTATTATTAGAATGGTATTTAGTAAGGATAAATTGTCGCAAGTTGCTAATTTTTGTTATAACAACTGTTATAAATAAAACTTTAAGCAAACATGCGGTTTGGCGATTTTTCTTAATCAGAAAATTTCTTATTTTCACTAAAATTTGTTGCTATTATTCTAAAATTGATTGTCTAGTAATGTCATTGAAAACAATAAAAAATCTTTGTTTAATAAATTTTATTGGTATCAGGTTACCAGTTTATACCAAATAATGGAAATATGCCACTAATCAAAATTTTGTTTGGTTTAAATAAATTCATAAAAAATATTCCACTTTGGCATTTTAAAGTAACATTTAGGTAGGCAAACCCAACAAAATTATTTCACGTATTCAAAAGTGTTGCAGCTAGAAATTTATTTTAGAAATTGTTATTAATAATCCTTTTTTTAACTGATCATCTAACTTCTTCATGAAACTTCTCTCTCGCTATCAGATTTGAAAAATATAAAATAATTTCTGCAAAAGAACTAAAGGAATAAGTATTATTTTACAAAATTTATTATTGAAAATAACAGTTGTAATTATCTTTCAATCTACTTCTAGGAATATCAGAATAGAAGCGTTTTAGAAAATTCTAAAAAAAAAAACGTTTAAAACGACTTTAAAATGACAAAGTTAAATATTTGTTTATAAATTGTTTTACAGCAATCACAATGTTGATTGTTGGCGTATTTTCATTGTTTTACAATGAACTTTACCACACAATCGATTTTTGAATGATGGCAACAAATTTTACTGAAAAAAAGAGAAAAACTGATTAAGAAAAATCGCGAAACTGCACATTTGGTTGAAAAAATGTTATTGACAATTGTTAAAACAACAATTGTTTATTTACGACAACTGGATTATTTGTTGAAGTAAATTGTTCATAACAATTAAATAAAATGTTAGGTAAAATTTTTGCATTGCTGAAATCTGCGTTTATGAATCCTGATGAACAGTTGGTTTATTTACGTAATTTTTTCAGAGTAAAAAAATCATATTGTGGACATGGTGAATTTTCACCCCGTATTTGTTTATCTATTTTTGAACATAGAAATAAATTTAAAAATCGACTCACTTATGTTTCTTAATAATTTCATGATGAGAATTTTGAAAAAAAAATCCTTCAAAATCCGTTTAGAATTAAGGCCTGTAGGCAATTTTGAACAGTAAATTCTTGATCTGAACCACTGTCGCTTCATCCCAATTAAGTAAAATGTATGTTATTACATAGGCATACAAAAAAAGTGTCATGTGCGGTAAACTAGACCATCATACCTATATGTTTTTGGGGTCGCTGCATCTGAATCTGATGTCCGCTTACCCCCACCATATCACCGTTCGTTTCTAACCTCAAAAAATATCTCAAAAACACTGAAATAATTCATTTTGGTATTTAAGCTCAAGCCGCGACGACTAAAACCCTTTAAAAAAGGTGCTCTCTTGTTTTAGAGGTCATTGAATCGGAATCTGAAAAATCAAAGCTTCTTAACTCGAACTACTTCTAGCTTCCACTTCCAAACATTCTTGCAATAAGAACCCTGATTTATTCTGCTATATTTGTTGTAAATATCAGGTTTCGAGCGATCGTAAACTCATTTCCGAAAAGATTCGTAAACTTTACAAAGAATGTTTTGGCTCGGTGTTATGGATCAAAATGAGAAATGGGTTCCAACAAAATATATTCTAGTTGCCATATAATGTTGAGTCATTGGGATATCAGTCGAGAAAGTAAAACCCTGAAATTCACGAAACCTACTTTACAGGAAAAACCACTAACGGAAAATGATTGCTATTTCTGTATGAATAACTTAGCAAGGGTTACTAAGAAGGGTAAGAAAAGCATTTCTTATGCCGATGTTGTAACAGTAACGAGACCCTCTAAATCGTTCGAGACTGATGATGGGAGCACTTATGATGACACGATCGGAAGTTCGTTCCCGATGAACGATAGCATATAAGATGAAATAGCACGTTCAATCTATTCAATAGAGGATCTGGAAATTACTGATGGTTCCGAAATGGAGGAAATAAGCTCTCGTGATGACGATTTTATCCCACACAATGAAAATAAGAGAGTTCTCAAAATTTTTACGTAAGAAGAATTGCACAATCTTGTAAGAGATTTAGGATTACCTAAGCACGGTGCAGAATACCTTGCATCAGTATTAAAAAGTAAAAATTTATTGTCAGAGGCATTAATGCGAAGTATTATAGAAATAGAGAGAAGAATTTCAGAAAGTACTTTTCAGAAACAAAGGAATCTTCATCTGCATATTGTCATGACATCAATGGATTGATAAATAAATTGAAGCCAGGCATTTATAAAGTCGATGAGTGGAGGCTCCTTACTAATTCGTCTGAAATAAGTCTGAAAGTAGTATTGCTTCATAATAATAATGTGTTTGCTCTCATACCAATTGCACGTTTAACTGAGCTGAAAGGGCAATACAGTAATATTGAACTAGTCTAAGAAAAAATAAAATATCCAGAACATGATTGGCAAGTTTGTGAGGATGTCAAAATTTTTAACATCATACCAGGACAGCAATCAGGCTTCACAAACAACCCTTGCTTTTCATGCTTATGGCATAGCCGGGATCCAGACAATCACTATAAACAGGAAACATGGTCAAAGAAAACATCATTTCGACTAGGTTTTAATAACATCGCTAATCCTCTGAGTGACCCAAGAAAAGTATTACTTCCCCCTCTCTACATAAAACTTGGTGTAATGAAACAGTTTGACAAAGTTCTCAAGGGAGAAGGAAGTTGCTACGAGGATTTGAGAGGATAATTCCCAAAATTATCAGATGCAAAATTGAAAGAAGGCATTTTTGATGGACCACAAATTCGGAAAATGCTGAATGACGAGAATTTCATCACGACAAGGAATCTAAAGCAGAAGGCAGCATGGATTATTTTCAAGCAAGTTGTGGAAAATTTCCTAGGAAATCACAAATAGTAGCTGATTGTATGATAGTAGCATATAATGATAGTAGTTGATATGGTGAAAAACTTTGGTAAAATGGGGTGTTTGATGAATCTGAAGCTGCACTTCCTCTTTTCCCATCTCAATTATTTCCCAATGAATTTAAGAGATTACAGTGAGGAACAAGGAGAACGATTCCAACAGGGTATAAAGAAATGGAACGTCGATATCAAGGAAGATGGGATACAGATATGATGGTTGACTTGTTGGACGTTGAAAAGGGCATAAAACGTAAGAGAAAGCCTCTTCATAGATCTTCTGAGAAAAAAAGAGCAGGATACTTCAGAAAAAAATGAATGAAGGCTTATGCCTCAACCCCAAAATTGATTATCTCAATCTTCTTAAGATATTCTTTGAGGTTAGGGACGAACGGTGACCTGATGGAGCATAACAAACACTTTATTCGGATTCAGCGACTTCAAAAACAAGAGAACATCCTTTTCCCAAAGGTTTCAGTCATCACGAGTTATGCTTTAACCACAAAATGGGTTATTTGAGTGTTTTTAGCTTTTTTTAAGGCTAGGGAGGAACGGTGACCTTATGAGGCTGAATGGATACCAGATTCGGATTCAGCAACCCCAAAAATATGATGATACACTTTCTTCTGAAGGTTTCATTCAACAAATCGATTTTTAGCTGTTTTGGAGGTTAGGGATGGGCTGAGACATGATGGGGTCAAACGGACCACAGATTTTGATTCAGCGACTCCAAAGGCATATAGGTATGGTGGTTTAGTTTACCGCATATGACAATTTTTTTGTGCGGTTCATTTAATGTGGGTCGATATGCGGGTTGAATGAGGGTCGGCGGGCTGAATGCGGTTTGTCGGGTTGATTGCGGGTCTAAAAGTCAGACCGCGAACCCGACGACTCGCCAACCCGACCCGACCTGCGCGCATCGGATTTTTATTTTCTTTGCACACCCCTACGTTTTGATTACTGCAAGAAATTTTTAGATAGATCTCATCCAATTAAAGTTTGTAGATAATTCATAAACACACAAAAATATTGATGAAAAAGCGATCTAACTTAATGGTAATTATTTTTGTATCAAGTATAAAAGTAACGCATAGTATTTTATAATGTCAATAAGTAAATAACTATGTGTATAGTATTAATAATTAATAATTATTTTAGTATAATAATGTGTTTATATGTATAGCACTATTAGAATTCATTTTTAAGAAATATTCTTCAATAATAGTGGCTATCCTACTTTATGAAGGGAATATTTATTGATACTACAAAGTTGTTTGAGGTCAATTACTCAAATTTAACGTACATTCTTCAATTAAGGAGAATGAAATGTTACAGTTAACTACGGGTTATATAACATTTGTTGGGAGAAGTGCATCCACAGAAACTAGGGAACTAAATTGTGGATAGCTGATAAAGGAATTCATATAGGAAGTGATGATTTTTATACAATGATTTATTATGTTAACATCTTTTTTAATATGGTGAAGGTATTTTCTATGAAGGAGATAATGATTAATGTAATTTCAGATCATGATTCAAGCTAAAACTGCATATACCTCTTTTGTCAGCCCATGAAAGTTGAAATTTAAGTTGAATGAGGCATAAATGTATGATGTGTACGATTAAAGTGTAAATGTTAATTTCTAAAAAATTTTCAAAATAATTGCTAAGAAATTTGTGAATATGCGCGAGTATTTTTTGATGAAAATGAAGCTAAAAAATAAAAATGAAACACTAAAAAATGAATTTTACAATAATATTTAATTACACATTCTGAATTCTTACATTAGTTACTTTATATATCCTTCAATATTTATATTAAACGAGCAAATTCAACCTATGTTATATTTAATGGAAAAGTGGTTTTTGTTCCATATAATAAATAAACGTGGAGAGAAACTAGTGATAAAAGATACAGAAAACTATTTTCTGCTATGAGAATCTATGAACTTTTAAACACTATCTTTAAAGGTTTGATCGCTCATTTTGACTAAGGACCAATTTCTACCGATTTCTTCATTCCAAAATTTACATTGTGATATAAACTTTATTTCTACTTTTAATGTTTTGCTTTTTATGAGTATAGAATAGAGTAAAGGATTCTGGTACAATTACAAAATTTATATTTTACATTCTTATTTATAGAATTTAGTCCTTGGAGGGTTAGTAATGGAAAATGCACCGACATGCTGAACTTATACGGCGCAATGAGGTTATTATATCATTATCAGGCTAAACGAATATTTTCAACAAACTTTAACGGTGGGTTCTTCCGTGGTGCATTTTCTGCTGAGATACTTTCCCTGAGTGCACCTGGAATTTATTTTTCAAAAATGGAATATTGATTCAAAGAT
The DNA here is from genome assembly GCA_032362435.1 of Melikaiella ostensackeni. Taxonomy (NCBI): domain Eukaryota; kingdom Metazoa; phylum Arthropoda; class Insecta; order Hymenoptera; family Cynipidae; genus Melikaiella; species Melikaiella ostensackeni. Next base: position 12,130,492 of record JAUMHM010000050.1, on the reverse strand, counting down.
ACTTCTAATACCCGTATGTATTGTACTAGGGGTACTTAGAAAATTTAATTTCGTCTAGCTTAATGATCACATGTTACAAATATGAGGAAAAAATATATATCCATATGATAGTCGGCAAGGTACAACATTGTGGATGCAATATTCGTATTTTATTGGATTTATCCGTATAATAAACGTAAATCAATTTGCTGGTTCATACAGGAAGGTGTATCATTGAATTAATTTATTTTTTACTAACGCGAAAATTCCTAAAACAATTTTTGGTCTTTAGTATTTTGATGTCCCTAGATATGGAATCCTTAGAATTTGTTTGTAATTTGTAAAGTTTCTTACAAAGTTCACTATCTATTGCATAGCCTGACGATAGAGATATATAAGGCTTTTTGAAAGTTTATATTAACAAAAAATTGTTTAAAATTTTATGTTTTTTCACCTTTTCAAATATTCAACGTCTCTCGTTGGTAAGAACTTTCGAAAGACTTAAACATACTAGATGGAGAGCATTTATCAGTTTTTCAGCTGCCTTCACTTTTAAACAAATACTCATACTAATACTAAAATTTTAGGTAAGAAAATAGGGTAGCGGAACCAATTACCGAGGGGAATCATTTTTCGGGGAAACAATTGATTTCTTCTAGCCTAGAACTTAAATATTTTATCTTCGACCACGGACAATATAATCTTCCTCATTAATTGGTTACGTTACCCTACGATGGCAAAAAGTTATTGAAATACATTACGGATAATAATCGGATAATATCGACCCACTAACCAAGTGACCTATTAAAAATGAGCTTTGACATTGAAAGATGATAGCACCGTCCGAAATGGAGATAAAAATATTTTTAAAAAAACGGTTGGAAATCTTATTAAATTCTGCGTCAAATGAGTCCTAGTTGAAGTATGTTGGCTTTGTAGGTATTGAATAAGCGCGTGAGAAAGACAAAAATTAAATTTCGATTTTTAAGGAATTTTGTACTTCAACTTCAACTCTTGCCAGGAGCTAAAAAAATGAACTTATTGATTTTTATACTTTACAAAAGTGATCTTTAGGATTTTATCTTTCATTTGAGCGATTAAACATTGAAAAATATTCACGGGTTCATGAAGTAAGAACTTTTTTGTGCGAGCCTGCTAAATTAAAAATACATGACAGTATCGTCGAATCGAATTGAAGTACCAAATTCCTGAAAAATCAGAATTTTATTTTTGTTTTTCTCACGTGTTAATTCAATGCCTACAAAAAAAATACTTCAACTAAGGCGCATTTAACGCAGCATTTAATAAGCTTTCCAATGATTAAAAAAAAATACTTTTATCTCTATTCTGGACGGCGCTATCACCTTTCAAAGCCAAGGCTCAGTTTTAATAGGTCACTTGATTAGTGGGCCGATACTATCCGACGATAGTATAATTGATTAGCAGTTTTTATTCAGAAATAATTGATATTCCTTGCAATGAATCAAAATTCCTTCAAATATTTTAAATCAAGCCCATATCCTACAAAATCCCGTGAAATCAAAGATATTGCGACATTCTTTGTCCTATGCCTTTTGAAATTCTCCGTAAGCAATCTGAAAACCTAGTAGCTTTTGGCCCAAAATTTTTGAAATTTCTCAAGTCCTTAATATTCTTTGTAATTCTCTTCTCAATTGTCAAATTGAAAAAATGAGGTTTGAAGTTAAATCATTCGAAAATGTTTACTGCGGAACTGACGTAAGGTTTTTCATATAAAGTTTGCAAACTGAAGCTGACATTTTTTCATTTCTAACAAAGCAAAAAAGGACATAGCACAATATAATTTTTACTTTTATTTAACATCGAGATTTTGATTAATATAGTTGAAACAACTTAGAGTATCAATTCGAAACAAAATTTCATTTGAAAAGATAGTTTAACATTAAATGTTAATTAATTCTAAAAATAATAATACCTAACTCAAAAGTATCAAAAAGTGTGGATGGCACTTTTATGTACCAAAATAAAAGTTCCATCAGGCGAAGAATTGCGTATAATTTATTGATAATAATGATTTATAAAATGGAGGAAACTATGCTCATTGTTTACTGTAACCAATTTTAGAAGAGAACCTGAATAGTTGGTGATATTATTCTTCGGAAGATTCTGATACAGTTCTATTTGGTTCGTTTTCATTAAAATTAAAATGTCTGAACACAATTTTTATTCAAGAATAATAATTGTATATAATTTCTAAATGAAATAATTTTTTGAATAAAAACGAATTAAATAGAGTTGCACAGATTCTTTCGAGGAATAAGATTAGGATCACCAATATTGATCACTGTAGGATTGAATGAGAATTTCACAATTGCGATCTTTTGATATCATCAGTAATTTCTGAACTCTCTTCTAATTTCTTGAAAATCCTTTGGCAGTATCTTTAATTTCTGAAAATGAAAATCCCTTGTAATTCTATATGTTATTTTTTGACATCTCTTGTAATCCATTGCAATATTTTGAAATGCTTTATAGAACAGAGTATTTTTCATCCATAAGTGATGAAAGTACAAGGTTTTTATAACTTGTTCAAATATCGTTACAATCTTATGAAATATCTTCAAATGTGGCTAATCTCTACATGTTCTGATATGCTTTGTTATATCTTTAATCTTTTTTAATCCATTTCAGTTGTTCTGGCTTCCATGTTTATAGTTATAAAACTGTTCTTGGGGATATTTATTATAAAATATACCTTTTCTTTATTACAATAAATTCCAAGGATCATTCTTATACAAAATTGCTTAAAACTGCTGAAATCGGTTAATTTAAGCACATTATTTAAGTACATCGTTTTGATCCAACCTTAGGATAAAAAAAATCACTGCCATTCAATGTAATCTATACCGTACACCCCAATAGTAATTTTTGAAGATGTAATCTACACTATAAACCCCAAAGCTAATCCTTACGTGTGGGATTTTCCGACTGTTTATGGTATTCTATGATCCCAGGGATATTTCAGGACCAAAAATAAAAAAATCCATTCTTCAAAAAAGTTGATTTTTATGTTTAATAAGAAACAAGTAATGAGAAAAAAAACTAAAAAAATCATGAAGCACATTATGATTTAAGTCATGGTAAATTATGTTTATTCATTTATGTTTCGAAAAGGCAAGTTTAAGTGTGAAGAAAAAATTCACGAGATTTTCAAACCCCAGCGTAACTTACCACGATTTTTAACATAATTTGCTGCATTTCTCGTTATTTTTTCAAACTTAAGATAGAAAATTAATTTTAAATATTGATGTTATTTCATCGACCAGGGTAATTAATTAATATTTTGATGTTCTTGTATCGATTACTGGTCAAATTG
>JAUMHM010000050.1:12105541-12122568 GCA_032362435.1 Melikaiella ostensackeni | reverse complement strand
GTGTATTTTCTTATTGCTTTGTTGATTTGTTTGTTTGTATAATCGTTCTGTAAGAGGATTTGTTTAACGTTTTGTAAGATTCGTAGTTTTGCACACGATTGGAACCCGAAACACCTCCTTTCATCATCTAAAATCTTTAGTTTGAATCAAGAAGAAAGGATGGGTACCTCAAATGAGTGAGGCAGAGGTCTTCTAGCAGATGTAGTATCCGGGTACATCCATTTGCTCCGATTATTTCGATTGATACCGTTGATATTTACCTTACAGAAGCAACACTCCTCGCAATGGTTTTTTGCTTCCTGCCAAATCATTGAAACTCCAAATTTCAAACAACGCCGGTTGTCATTCAATCATTGGCACAAATGCTGAGTACACGTTTTGCAAGCAATATGGGGAACCCATGGCTTGTGTTGGTCTCCTATTTGGATTCCAAAATATTGATGATATGCTTCTTTTACAGTCTTTGATATTTCATACCTATACTCTTTGATAGTGTATTCACCACAAATGTAGCAAAATACATCTGGATTATTAATAGAACGTCTTCTTGGGGTAGCCATAATTTTCAACTGAATGCATAAAAGAAAAACAAAAGAACAGCCAAAAAAAGTAAAGATACAAATCGCTAAATTCATATTTGTTTCAAGGAAATTGCAATTTCAGCCATTCACTTAAGTAAGGATTGAAATGGCATTTTTGGCACTTTCCGGTTGAAATAACTCGAAAATGAGAGCTGATGGAGTAATTTGGGCAATAGATTTGGATTCAGCACGTCAAATTGCTTCGGGAACAGCTTTGTAGAACTCTGCACGAAAGCAAATGTTGAAATTTGTAGATAATTTGTATGATTGGCAGACATAATATTTCAATAATAAAAAAAAAATGAACGCATTTTTTTTGGAGAAGACGCTCATTTGATGCAAAAATTGCCCCGGCTGATGCGGCATCAACAAAAAATATGATTTTTTAAGTTATCGAAACAAAAAACGAGACAATAAATTGATACATCCCATGTTCTTGGTAGATTTTAACCGACTGAAGATAATTTCCGTTGTAAGTAGAGTCTACCATGAAATTAAGGTAGAAAAAACCCTGGGTTTTTTAACGATACGAGATAGTAATGATAGTTTGTAATACACTGGAACCTTGATATACGGCCGGTCTCGTGCATGGCCTGCAATGGCCTTGGCGGTAAATCAAGGGTCTCCGAACGTAAACATTTAGGACCATATGAACCGTTTCCAGTAGTAATGCATAATATTTATTAACTGTATTTTGTGAGAATGTAGAATTTTGTTATCACAAAGGATGACCCTTTTTTAATAATGAAGAATAATTAATGAAATGAAAATTTTCCGTGTGTTTTCAAAAATGAATGCGAAATATGCAAGCGAGTGTTCGAACTGCCCGCTTTGTAGCTGCGGAAATGATCAACTCCACTGACCTCACAGCGCCTCTCTCTCTCTCGGTTCCTTGGACCTCCTCATCAACGAATGCAGCCAATAGAAATCCTAGGAAAACGGTACGTCGAGGGCGGTTGAATCAAGGTTCCAGTGTGAGAGAAAAAATTCTATAATTTTTTTTTCCAGCAGGATGCACTTTCTAGTGATGAACTTTATTCTAGTAATTAATTTCAGTCTGATTCCTAATTTAATTTAGACACAAAAAACTGACTTCTTCACAAATGAAATTTTCCAGCATAAAAATTCCTTATCTTTCGTCACTATGACGTGCGTTCTTCATAATTATATTGAAAAATAATTATGATAAGATAAATTTACATCGTTTCAAGCGCTCCTGGTGAAGATAGGAGCTAGCGTACGCGTTGTTGATGTAGTGTGGATGAAAAATAAACTGTTTCCAATTTGTGTGGAGACCTATTATATGCGGAATTTTCTCCTCTTTCCTCTCTCACAGAAGGGAAAATTTAAGGATGTTTTTCGAATTGGTTCTTTAAGCTTGCTGTGTATGTTGTTTGATGTGCAAAAAAAGAAGTTTTGCCCGATTGCCGTGAATTTTTGAATGGACATTGACTGGATGCGACTGACGAACAAAAGAACGTACGTTTGCGATGTATTTTCAGGGACCTCCTGTGGATTGGAGTCGGCTTTGGGCCTGAAGGTGGTGGTGATATTTGTGGAATTGGTTGTCCGTTCGCTGATAAAGTTGCAGAAGAAACTGAAGGTTCTCTTATGCTCCACCGGACACGGCTACCAGTGGCTGAAACACCCACTCTTTCCCTAATCATTCCAATTTCGGATTTCGACCGGATCATTGAATCGATATAATTGAGAGATGATGATGATGAAACTATGACTCCTGATTGAAATCGAATCGAAACGATTTTTTGGAATAAGTATCACTTTTGAAAGCAGAAGCGGACTGGGATTCACCAACCGACATTGTAAAAGTCTTGCAGATCGGCCCTAAAAATGTTCTACGCAATTTTTTAAAAGACTTTTAAAGAGTTCAAAAATTCCAAAAGATTTGAAAAATTTCCAGGAATTTCAAAATATTTCAAAGGATTTGAATAGCTTTCAAGGGAATCAATAGGATTTCCAAAAATTTTAATTATTTTGAATAATTTTCAAAGCTTTCAAACGTTTGAAAACATTTAAAAAGATTTTAAATATTTTAAGGCAGTTCAAGGAATCTCAAAAGATTTAAAAAGTTGTCATAAGATTGCAAAGAATTGGAAGGATTTTATAGGATTCAAAAGAATTCAGAATATTCCAAGGAATTTCAGAGGATTTCCAAGATTTCCAAACATTTCAAGACATTTCAAGACATTTCAAGACATATCAGATTTCATGTAGTTTCACGGGATTTTGAGAAGTTTTATAATATTTGAATGAATTTTAAGGAATTCATTCACCAGAATTAAGGGACTTCAAAGGATTTTAAAGATTTGAAGAGATTTTCAAATATTTCAAGGTATTTCCGGAGATTTTGAAGCATTTTCGATAGATTTCAGGAATTTGAAGGGATTTCAAGGGATTATGAAGATTTTAGAATATTAACAACGATTACAAGACATTTTCTACAGCTTTGGAAAATGTCAAGGAAATTCCAAGGATTTTAAAGAATTCCTTAGATTTTTAGAAGATCTGGAAGGATTTTATAGGACCTATAAGGTTTCAGGATATGATATTTAGGTAGTTAAAACAAATTTCACATAGTTTTAAAGAATTTTTTGAAACTTCCGAAGATTTGGAAGTATTTTATAGGACCTATAAGGTTTTGGGATATTTTAAAAGATTCCAAGGAATTTTCAAGAGATTTTAAAAATGTCAAGGAAATTCCAAGGATTTTAAAGATTTTTAGGTATTTAAGAATTTTTCTACGGTTTTAAAAATTTTTCTAGCATTTCCAAAGATTTAGGAGGATTTTATAGGACCTATATGGTTTTAGGATATGACTTTTAGGTAAAAAAAAATCATACACTTTTGAAAGAATTTTCCAGAATTTCGGAAGATTTGGAAAGTTTTTATAGAATCTTTAAGGTTTTAGGATATTTTTAAAGATTCCAAAGGAATTTTCAGGGAATATTGATGGACCTTATAAGATTTCCGAGGATTTACATGATTTTAAAGGATTTTAAAAGCACATATTTTGCCTGAACTTATTTTTTTACTCCGGGATTTAATGAATTTCCTAGAATTCCGAAAGATTTGGAAGGATTTTATAGCACCAATAAGGTTTTAGGATATGACTTTTAGGTATTTACAAAAACTTCATACATTTTTAAATGAATTTTCTAGAATTTCGGAAGATTTGGAAGAATTTCATAGAACTTTTAATGTTGCAGGATATTTTTAAAGATTCTAAGGGATTTTTAAGGAATAATAATGGATTTTACAAGATTTGCGAGGATTCCAATGATTTTAAGGGATTTTAAAAGCTATCAGTATAATCCAAATATTCAAAAGAATTTTAAATATTCTAGGATATTTTAACAGATTCCAAGGAATTGTCAAGAGATAAAAAAAATGTCAAGGAAATTCCAAGGATTTTGAAGACATTTAGATATTTAAGAAATTTTTCTACAGTTTTAAACAATTTCCCAGAATTTCGGAAGATTCAGAGGGATTTTAGAGGACTTTTGAGATTTTGGGATATTTTTAAAGATTCTATGGGATTTTTAAGGAATAATAATGGATTTTACAAGATTTCCGAGGATTTAAATGATTTTAAGGGATTTTAAAAGCTATCAGTATAATCCAAATATTCAAAAGACTTTTAAATATTCTAAGATATTTCAAAAGATTCCAAGGAATTTTCAAGAGTTTTGAAAAATGACAAGAAAATTCCAAATAGTTGAAAAATTTTTAGGTATTTACGAAAATTTTCATACAGTTTAAAAATTTTTTCTAGAATTTCGGAAGATTTGGAAGGATTTTTATTGGACCTTTAAAGTTTTAAGATGTGAAGGAATTTAAAAGGAATATTAACAGATTTTACAAGATTTCCGAGAATTTCAATGATTTTCGGGTATTTTAAACGCTTCGAAGGAATTTTTAAAAGTTCTGAAAAATTTCAGGGGTTTTCAAAACGTTTCAAAGGATTTTATATATTTTTAAAGATTCCAAGGAATTTTCAGAGAATAAAAAAATTTCAAGAAATTTTCAAGGATTTTAGTGATTTTCAGGAATTTAAGAAAATTTTATACAGTTTTAAAGAACTTTCTAGAATTTCGAAAGATTTGAAAGGATTTTACAATATTTCAGGGGGTATCAACGAATTTCATAAGATTTAATAAGATGTTTTTTGTTTACATTACTTACGATAAAATTTCTAACGAATGTGAGGTTGACGATTTTTTATTTTGTTTATTTAAAAAATATTATATTAATAAACAATTTGGAAAGAAGGAAAAATCAAAGTCTTATTTTTTTAAAGATTGAAAACACTGCAAATGAACTGAGAATTTTTAAAAAGTTATTCAGAAATACTTTCCCAATGCAAATAATTTGTTTAATGAACAAAATGATTATTATTAAAAATGTGCATAAAGAAATGCCCAGATTTGATTATTTTTCAGAGTAAATTGTTATCAAGGCGAAAATCAAATGGGGTTTAGAGCTTTATGATATTCAATCTGAAATCTTTGTGAAAAAATTAATAATTGTAATTTTTACAAACAAATTACGTGAACAAACCTCAAAATCTTCATTTTCGTCCGCGAAAACTTTACTATTTATAACACTAAAACATTAATTACGATTCCAGAATTTCACAGGGATAATAATTCGTAATTTCAACTATTAGTTCTTATCGTTAAAAAGAAAAAGAACAAAATACATTAACAATAACCATTAAAATAAAGAGAAAAAGAATTTTAAAAAAATAATTTTTTGTCAACATTTTTTAAATAAGAAAAAAAAATCGGCAACCTTACGTTTATTATGAATTTTATACTGAGTAATTTAAAAAAAGGAAAAATTTAATCGGCTGAGAATTGCGACCTGCAGCTTAATTTGTCCGTGAAAATCCATTCCTCAACCACTGTGCATCGGTGATTGCACCGTTTCAGTCCCACACCCAGTCCGCCCCTGATTTGAAAGATTTCGAAGTAGATGAGAATGCACCAAAATTAAATCTGTTTTTGTATGGAAGGTTTTCTTTTACAAACGTTTATCATTTCGTCGAAAAGAATGCGCACGCTAACCGGCAAATCTTCAGGGGAAGGTTTCGAAAAACGCTTGAAACATTATTATATTTTCTGAATAAAGAAAAAATATTAAAAAATTGAATATGGTAATCTCGCAGAATGTTCTCATCATTTGTAGCTCTGAAAATAAATTGTTTTGTTGATGAACGCAAGTCACATGTTTTTAATGGATGTGAAAGTTGAGAGGGCTCTGAAAATTCTCGATAGAATTATGTATTATATTATAAACGACCTTTTTCTTTCTTAAAATTTAACTGAGGACTATATATTTGAAACATGAAATGATAATATTCATCGCTAAATGAACATAATAGAGTATGAAATAAAAAAAGCACGCTTAAACATATTCCTGCTTATTTTCCTCTTACGCACGGTCTTATCTATCATAATCTACTGAATATTAATTAACTTTACAAATGCATAGAAATAAGAACAAGTAAACAGGTCCATCATGCATTTCCCTAAACACAAATGAGGATGAATCGATGATAATTTTTTTGTCCACCAATTCAAAAGTATGATACTGTTTATAATTTTTTTGAAAACTAAATTATATATATTTGCTAATATCATACTCTTGTAAGTAGTGATTATGACACGTCATGGAAAATTATGATTAATCTATCAGATATCTTTAAGAGCCGACGTAACAGACACAGTCAAAATTCCAACAATAGACGTATTCTATTTAGTTCAGTCCTTCCACCAATATGCAAAGTATACTGGAACCTCCGTTTAACGGCGGTCTCGGGTATGGCCTGCTATGACCATGAGGCTCTTCCAAGAATTTCTACAATGTAAACAGTTAGGGCCGTATGAACCACTTTCAGTAGGAATAAATAATATTAATTAACTGTGTTTTGTGCAAATGTAGATTTTTGTTGTCGTAAAGGGCGTACGCGAGTGTCCGCACTGCCCGCTTTGTGGCTACGGAACTGCTAAACTTCGCTGAGCACACGCGTCCTTGGACCCCCTCATCAACGAACGCGAGCCAGCGGAAACTCTCGGAAGACGATAAATGGAGGACTGTTAAATGGAGGTTCCAATGTAGTTTGTAGAATAGATATAGGCTGTTCGATGAAAACTTAATGAACTAGTCTAGAGGATTGATTACAGCTTTTTGAAAAATGAAGAAATTTCACTGTTTACTTACTCGGTCGGGGATGCCTTTCTCGCTCTCCACTCCTCTCCCTCGAATCTTTATCTTTGTCCTTTGATTCTTTTTCTTTCTCCTTGGAACAAAGAAAAGATTTTAATTATTATGTTTTATACTATTGTGCAAGTAAGCTTTTATGTTTCTTTCTCTGCAATGACTTTGAGCAAGTTTTTTAATTGTTTGTACAATTTATTTGACTGTAGTTTATAACGCTAAATACTTCAAAAATTCTTAAAGATGAAAATTTGTGTACAGATATAGCTATGAATATTCTATAGAATTATATCCACTAAATACCTGCCCGTGTTTTAAAAAATTCGGGTTACAGAGCCTGTTATTGCTGCCAATACTGTGATAAAAAATTTTTAAATTTCGAATTTTTCAAATTTATTTGTTGCCATTCTCATGATATTTAATGAAGTAAGAAGTACGGGGGAATGAGAGAAGTGCGGATAGCGGTGGTACAATGGGGGGGGGGGTGAGGGTGAGGGGGGAATAAGGGGAGGGACAGTGAAGATGAAATGGGGATAATGCAAGGAGGTGCAGTTGGAGTGAGGGATGGGGAGGGGAAACGAAGGGAAATGAGGGGAAATGAGGGGAGGTGAGAGGGGTAGGAAATGTGGTGAGGGACAGTGAGGGGAAGAGAGGGAGTGGCGGGAAAAATGAGTGGTGGTTCGTAGGTAGTGAGGGGAAGTGAGGGGAAGTGAGGAGTGGAGTGGTGATGTGAGGGGGAATGAGGGATAATGAAGGTGAATAAGGGGAGGGGCAATGGTGGTAAGGGTGGGTGGAAATGAGGGTAATGAGGGGAAATAAGGGAAAGTGGTGGTGGCAGGGGTGGTGTGGGGAGGTGAGAAGTTAAACATTTTAAATACTATATTCATAAGGTGACCTTTTTGTTTACTTTTCGAATTTCTTTTCCCTTACCCCTCAGTTTTGACAGACTGCCCAAAAAAATCTCCTTTGAGCGAAATCGGTCAATATTTAGGTGTCGCGCAATGACCATGAAGTTTTCCATTGATTTAACATGGGAAAAAGTCAGTTCTTCGTAAATCTAATATTTAAACGCTATGATATGTTACAAATGATTTCGTATTTCAGTATATTGTTTAGAATTCGTCAGAGAATAAGAATCAATCATAAATTTTGAGGGTGAATGACTTTAAGCCACTCTTATGGATCCCCAAAGAAAACCCCATGAGTGACAAATTTGAATTTTACGTAATATTGTGGTTTATTAAAGCTTTTTGAAATTTTTTTTTAATAATCATTAATCGGTAATTTACAAATATCCAGCCATCTGTTAACTATTTTCCAATTATTTAAACAATTTGATTTGTTTAAACATTTCTTTTTTCAGGTAAGTCGCAGAGTGATCATATTTTCTAGATGTTCTGAGTTCTTCAATCAATGATAACCATAAAATAGTTTGTTGAAATGATTTTATGTTTATTTAAATAATGTGTGTTTGTTCAAATATATAGTTTATCCAAAAAAGCAGGAGAAACACTTTATCTTACCAAATTTTCAACGGATTTTGATATTTTTAAGGACTAATTTGTTTTCTAAGCATATTTGTAAATGTTTAAACAAATTTAAATTATTTAAATGATTTTATTTTGTTGAAATATTTTATTTTTACTATTTTTCAAAAGATTGAAATATTTTTAGGTATTAACTTCATTTCTAAGAATAATCTTAAATATTCAAACAAATTATAATTGTTTGAAAAATTTATTTTATTTTACTGATTTCATGTGTTTTTTATCGGTGGAGAGGTCAAAATGCGTTTTTTTCAATTTTCCCTCAGAACTAATTGGTATGAGTTATTTATTCGTTTTGCAGGAACGCTCTTAATTTTTCATGCAATTCAAAATATTTTTTCGTTCAGATTTAAAATTGATACTGGATAAAACTGACACTATTCTTTTGGCTGGGCTGCAGCGTTTCAGTCAAGTTCCTTCAAGACTTAGAGGGTTCTGGGTTATAGTCGTAATTGCCCCCATAAATATTGTCTTCAGCTTCCAAACATTCAAGTAATCCGCTCGATCCAATGGGCTTGGACAAAGGACAGAGGGACAATAGATACAGCTTTGCTTAAAAAAAATTAGGCTTTCGGTTCTTTGCAAGTATAGTTCAGTTGCGTTAATGTAATGTAATAAATGATTAAAGTGGCTATAATAATTGAAAAAAAAACAGTTCATCATTAATACCATTCAAAATGGAGCTTCGAGAAGATCTATATTTGGTTGGAAGTTGCATCAATCAAACTGTGGGTCATAAGATGCCATCTAACAGACAAGTTTTAGGTGTCTTGCTTTTTAATACTCGAAAAATGCAAAAACAAATCCGAGAAAGTGCTGGTTTGGTAATTGAGAAAACACTCACTTTTTGGCGAAGAGTAGGAATATAAACACAGGGAAAACTACACTGCGTTTCAAAACTTGAAATTTTATTTGGAGAATGGAATAACCTTCACAAAAGTCGTTTGAGGAAAAATTCAACACAGACGGAGAAGGAAGCATAGTTTTCTGCACGTTTAGATGACCTATTTGATATTGCTCATGCAAGTGCGCTGGATTTAATGACGATAGAGGAAGACAAACACTTTTTGTTTTTGCAAAGGCAAAAAGGCCAGTCAGGCCACATGAGCGGAAATGATGTAGAATCGGCTGAGAAGGAAGATCGACTTGAAAAAAGATACGATAGTGAACACTTGAGGAAAGAACGTTCTCTCCAGGATATGGCACAAATAGGTGAGAACTTATAATAATGAAAACTATATAAATAAGAGATGTGTTTTCTTTCATTTTATTTTATTTTTTATTTTTGATATGTTGGCATAATGATCCATATTTTAAAATCATTCAATATTTATTTTATTCCTTCATGCTGAACTATCTTTGTTCTGAAATACTTGTAGCCTTTGAAATACATGCGTTTAAACTGAAATAGATCTATGTATTAATTCAAAGTACTGTAATTTCAGATGAGCTTGCTGGACTTTTATCTTCCTCAAGTGTGAGTACTTACTGGAAGAAATGCATCAATAGAAACGACAGTTACATAGGGAAATCTAGGGGGTCCATCTGATCCAAAAAGGAGAGCAAAAGAATTGATTATTACTTCGAAACTGATCTTAAAATTGGACAAATGTAAAATAAGTGACAGAAATGCAGTGCATATTTTAATGAAAACTGCTGAAGCATTAGGTCGTAATACCAATGATCTTGTTATAAATCGATCATCGATTCAGCAAAGTCGTCAACTTTTGTGTGAAAAGTAAGCGAAAAAAATTCGAACCGAATTTCCAGTTTTCGAATTCGAAGCGTGCATTGTACACTGAGATGGGAAGATGCTTCCCGAATCAACGGAAAATGAAAATGTTGATAAATTACCCATTAACGTGACAAGCAATGAGGCTGAAGAACTTCTTGGCGTTCCAATACTATCTTCTGAAACAGGACTAAATCAAGTCAATGCTGTATATGAATTACTTAAAGAACGGACCCTGACAGAAAATGCTGTAGGTTTTTGTTGTGATACAACTGTATCAAATACAAGACGACTGAAAAGTGCTTGCGTTTTGCTGGCACAAAATTTAGAAAAAGATTCACTGTATTTGATTTGCAGACACCACGTTCACGAGATTATATTAAGATGTGCATCTGAAGAAAAGTTTGGAGTGACATCGGGACTCATGGTGCCATTATTTAAGAATTTTTAAAATGCATGGCCCAAAAAGATGTTTCTTTTTCGATATCACTTACAGATAAAACATTTGAAAATAACGCATGCCGAGACACTTGCATCTTTATCGTAAGATTATACGTTGAAGCTTGGTTTCGTGCACGAATTGCGGTACAAGTTTCATGTCAAGACCTTCAATTTTTGCAAAAGCTTCACGATAATGAAAAAATTGGTGTGGATATTTCTCACGCAAGAGTGAAAAAGTTTGGTGGTCACTAATGGTATTTGACAACAGAAACAGCAGCACTAGCATTCTTTGATTTAAAAGTACCCCTGGAATCGAAAGTGAAAATGATTAAAGCTCTTAAATCTTCTGATACTTCCGTTGATGCTACAAAACTGCTAATTATTTATCCAAAGAATGTTTTAAATTTCGTTAAAGAAGGGATTGAAGACTTCATTAGAGTCAAGTCAGGAAAACTGTTCGCGCATAGGTTAGCCTGGGTCGCAGGATCACTGTATGGATCCACACCAGTGTCTATGGTTTCAAGCCCCAGTTCTCCCCTACGGCTCTCCTACAAAGCCAAAGGATCGCTGCGAGCTTTTTGCACTTGTTTTCCAGGTGCTCGTTCCATAACAGCTTCTTATCCAGAATAACTCCTGGGTTATTAGCTCGTTCAGTGATTCTCAGTTGTTGCCCTCCCAGTTCCAATAAACTCGTAGTCCCCCACTTGTACCGTCTGGTGAATACAACCACGTTTTTCTCACTCGGATTGACCGATAATCCGGTATTCTTGCAACAGGTATCCACTATTCTCAGTGCTTGCTGCATTACCCCGAAGAGCGGATCCAGATGCTGGCCGCGCACGATGACCAGTATGGCGTCCACGTAGCCTACAGCATGGTAGTCCTGTCTCGTGAGCAGATGAAGCAGTTCATCAACTACCAAGCACTCATAAAAAGCCTCCCTGCAGGCATCCCGAGTCAACAGTTCCACATCAAGTGGTATCACTCTTAATCGTTGTTAGGTTCCTGTTGCCCAACACGTGACAGGTCCATTCTATGACTGCAGTTGGAACACCATGTGCACTCATAGCCGCCCTGATCACCTCTATAGAGGTGTAGTTGAAGGCTCTATCGATGTCTATAAAGGTTCTAATCGCAAAGCCTTTCTGCTTTAGTTGTCCTTCGATTAGGTTTACTGCCCCGTTAAGGGCCGCTTCGGTCGAGTGACCAGCCCTGTGTGCGTGTTTTGGGGACCCATGAGAGTGTCTTACAGTCATTCACCCTAACATTCATGATTGATTCTTATTCTCAGACAATTTCTGAACAATATACTGAAATACCGAATTATGTGTATCATATCATTGCGTTTAAATATTAGATTTACGAAAAGCTGACTTTTTTCCATGTTAAATCAATGGGAAACTTCATGGTCTTTGCGCGACCGGTAAATATTAACCGATTTTACTCAAATTATGAGATCATTTTTGTGGGCATTTGAACAAAACGGGGGGTGAGAGCCGGGAAATTCTAAACAAAACTCCACTATGAATAAATAAGAACCACCCTACTGTATAAAATAGGCTACGAAACTCTTTTTGTAGGCGCATGTCGCCTACTGTTTCTAATTTTATATATATTTTTTTCATCAAAATACCTTAGCATCTTTTGTAACAGAAGGAGCCCGTGATTGCTGTCGTTTCGGAGATTTACGGTCAGCAACACTAGGTCCAAGACTTTGCGAACGTCCAGTCCGAGGACTATTCTTCGGACTGGATTTCATTCTTGGCTGAATTTCATCTCGATGTTCCTTCGAGTCATCGCGTCGGCGAGGTATCACAGGTTCTAACTTCTCTCTCGTTGGAGAGGGAAGTAACGCTCCGTCACCTGCATTTAATAATTATTTTCTCAATTAAAAAGTGATTTATTACTTCTACTAATTATGTCAGAAATATAACTCACCGACTCCTGTAGTGCGATCGAGATGATGACGAATTAAAAAGTCTCTTCTTGCGCGAGCTATAGCTTTTTCGTTGTCCTAAAAAAGTATTTTTTTATGAATCAAAAATTTCGATTGTCACAAAGTTGAGAAGAAGCTATTGGAAGAGTGTCAGCTCTGTGTATATAAATAAATAGTTTTGCATTCTATTACTAAATGCTAATTTTTTGAGTTCAAATTGGAAAAATTTTGAGTTACTGTGAAACTGGATAGATTTTAACGTTGCGTGACGTCGGATAAATTTAAGCTTCATAATAATGTATGAGGTGCTACCCAGTGAAAAATTTATCATGAATCCATGCTCGGCCCAAGCTTGGGACCAAATAATACCAATGTTGGCACAAGATTGACCGCCAGTCTTGAGCCGTTATTGGCCGAAGCTTGGGATGATAACGCCAATACCAAAAGTTGATAGCCGCTCATGATACACGACTGGTGGACAGTACTACCCAATGATCTCCAAAACATGGGTGACTTGGCTATCATTTATGGACCAATGAGCGGACCAAGCATGAGCAAAGCATGGGCCAAGATTAGGGAAAAATTTGTCTATATAAGAAATTATAACTCATACCGTTGAAATTCTGTTCCTAATCTTGGGCCATGCTTCGTCCAATCATTGGTCCATCAATGGCAACCAAGTTCTCATGTTTTCAAGATCATTGGTCAGTCTTGGCTACAAGTCACGCACCAGTTAAAAAACCAGTTGTTGCCAGTATTGGACCACATTTGACCCAATGGTCAAGAAGAACTATAAAAAATATTTCATGCAGAAAATCATTTAATATGAAAACAACTAACCGCTTTGAGATCATCCCAGATAATGCCATGAATAGGTCTAGCTTGTACGGAGGATGGTCTTCCAGCAGGTGGTATTGTGACCGGTGCAGATGCTGGAGCAACCTTCCTTGTATTTTCCTTTTCCTTCTCTTCTTTTGTCACCGACCTACTACATTCATAGTATAATTCAGTTGGATATTTAAAATCTTCCTTCATTTTTTTGGAAGAAATAACGAATGTCTACGAGAGAACCCGCGTCAAGGTGCTGTATTCTTGTGGTTTTATGAAATTGCGATAACCCTGACGAATGATAGATGAAGGTTCTTCTTTTTAGTTTGAAAA
Organism: Melikaiella ostensackeni; assembly: GCA_032362435.1. Lineage (NCBI taxonomy): Eukaryota > Metazoa > Arthropoda > Insecta > Hymenoptera > Cynipidae > Melikaiella > Melikaiella ostensackeni. The sequence goes on along the minus strand of JAUMHM010000050.1, from coordinate 12,108,930 downwards.
TTATATACTTATAGTTCCTTTTTTTCAAATTTATCTTTTGTCATTCACAAAAGAACATTTTCAAATATATTTTAAAAATCTCTGTAAGCACGATACTAAGAGAACATGTCTTATGCTATTTTTTGAAAATAGTATGCATTAGGTTCAACAAATTTTTTCATCACTCACTCCCTCTCTTCTTTTATTTGGTAAAAAATTGCCAAATTTTGTCAAATTGAAAAAAAAAATTTAAGCAATCATGATGCTGGATATTAATTAAAAAACCGTAATCCCAAGTCTATATATGGAATACTACTCTTAAAAGTGGAAAACCACCATCTATAAGGCTACAAAAGTTATAGTGTTATTTTTTAATATTTTGGATGTTTCCGATCTTGAATGTCTCAAAACGATATGTTAGAGTTCGAATATGCAGTAGTTCTAGAAAATTAACCTTAAAAATTTAAAAGCATCCCTTGAAACATTGAAATACGACATTTTGCTTCATTTACAGTCTTTCGAGAAACTCTTGATTCTATAAGCCTCAGATGACTTCAAAATTACTGTGCAAGTAAAATTAAAGAAAATGAACCTTGAAAATTAAAAAAAAAACACGTCTTAAGTAGGTTTCAATCATTTCATTTTGCTTTTTTTGAAATTTTTCATTGAATTTCTTTTATAATTTCAGATCTGCAGTGAATCACAAATGGTAGAAGAATATTCAACTTATTCAAAATGGAAAATAATACCCATACAGATGAAAAACTTATGGACCTCGAAAAGTTAAAATAATATACCATTAAATATTAAGAAAATATTACAACCATACAAATGTGCGATCCTTTCTATATGTGTGTGTTTTTTCAATATCCTTCTTAGCTCAATAAAAATATCAGTTCGAAACATATTCCGAAGGAGTTTTATTTTTATTTTTAAGGGTGACTTTTTCTCTGTATCTTTCGATGGTATACGAAATAACAATCATGCAGAGGCTTAAAACATTAGGAGTATGGCTTAAATTTTTTTAGGTAATATATTTAATGTGCAAGAAAAAATTGGTTTTAGTGACTGATATTGAGTATTGATGATTTACTAGCCTGGCAAGCGAAAGTGCGTTGAGAGCATGATTACTGGACACTCGTTTCCACAAAGTTGCTTCGTCCTCTGTTGCTAGTCCGCAGCCCCAGTCGCGATGCTGATAAAAGGTAAAACTTTTCATACTGTCAAACATGGTTTAGGAACTATGATAATGACTTTTAGGAGCTTTTCTTTAGAGCTTAACTAACAATTATATTCGAAGAAAGTTAAGTTCATTTTCAGAAGTTACTTTTTAGCCATATGCAAGGGGCTGTCCATAAATTACGTAATAGCTTTTAGGGAGGAGGGGGTGGGTCGGAAAAATGTTACGATCTGTTACATGGGGGAGGGGGGTAAATCGATACTCTTACATAATATTTTTAACAACTCAAACCTATATGAAATCCATGTATCCAAAATGATAGTATAACGTTTATAAAGTAAACGTATATGAAATTTAGTGATTACGAAATACGCAATAAAAGCGAATTACGTTTACAGTCATGCGAATACTCGAAAATATCATTTTCAAGGTCAAAACTGATAAAGATCATGTTTGCGAAAAGAAAAATAATCTGTTCACATTTTTTTCATGAAAATGCGGTGAGCGCAGAAGTTAGAAAGGGGTAGGAGTTTGACCAATATTATTTCTGTGACCAGTCACGGGGGTCCATTCCGGCCCCCCACGAGACGTTGGAAGGGGGTAGGAGTTTGACCAACATTATTTCTGTGACAAGTTACAGGGGTGCCTTCCCGCTTCCACGAGATGTTGTAAAGGGTTAGGAGTTTGACTAAAATTATTTATGTGACCAGTCACAAGGGTGCTCTTCCGCACCCTCCACGAGACGTTGGAGAAGAGCAGGGGTTTGACCAATATTATTTCTGTGACCAGTCACAGGGGTGCCTTCCCACCCCCTCCACGAGACGTTTGAAAAGGGTTTGACCAATATTATTTCTGTAACCTGTCACATGGGCGCCTTCCCGCCCCCATGAGACTTTGGAAAGAGGTAGGAGTTTGACCAATATTGTTACTGTGACAAGTGACATGGGTGCCTTCCCGCCCACACGAGATGTTGGAAAGGGTTAGCGGTTTGACTAATTCAATTTCTGTGACCAGTTAAAGGGGTGCTTTCCCCCCCTACGAGATGTTGGAGAGTTGTAGGGGTTTGACCAACATTATTTGTGTGATCAGTCAAAGGGGTGCCTTCCCGCCCCCACGAGATGTTGAAAACGGTTAGCGGTTTGACTAAGATTATTTCTGTGACCAGCTACAGGGGTGCCTTCCCCCTCTATGAGATGTTGAAAAGTTGTAGGGGTTTGACCAATATTATTTGTGTGACCAGTCAAATGGGTGCCTTTCTGCCCGCACGAGATGTTGAAAAGGGTTAGCGGTTTGACTAAAATTATTTCTGTGACTAGTTACAGGGGTGTCTTCCCGCCCACACGAGATGTTGGAAAGGGTTAGGGGTTTGACCAACATCATTTGAGTGACCAGTCAAATAGGTGCCTTCTCCCCCCACGAGATGTTGGAAAGGGTTACGGGTTTGAGTAAAATTATTTCTGTGACCAGTTACAGGGGTGCCTTCCCCCTCTACGAGATGTTGGAAACGGTTAGCGGTTTGACTAAAATTATTTCTGTGACCAGTTATAGGGGTGTCTTCCCGTCCACACGAGATGTTAGAAAGGGTAATGGGTTTGACCAACATCATTTGAGTGCCCAGTCAAAAGGGTGCCTTTCCGTCCCCACGAGATGTTGGAAAGGGTTAAAACGGTTTGACTAAAATTATTTCTGTGACTAGTTACAGGGGTGTTTTCCCGCCCACACGAGACGTTGGAAAGGGTTAGGGGTTTGACCAACATCATTTGAGTGCCCAGTCAAAGGGGTGCCTTTCCGCCCCCACGATATGTTGGAAAGTTGTAGGGGTTTGACCAATATTATTTGTGTGACCAGACAAAGGGGTGCCTTCCCGCCTCCACGAAATGTTGGAAAGGGTTAGGGGCTTGACTAAAATTATTTCTGTGACCAGTTACAGGGGTGCCTTCCTCCTCTACGAGATGTTGAAAAGTTGTAGGGGTTTGACCAACATTATTTGTGTGACCAGTCAAGGGGGTGCCTTCCCGCCCGTATATGATTTAAAACAAAATTTGTAAACATAACATTTTTCTTCTTAAAAACGTGTTTTTTTTTTAACTTTTGACATTGAAAATGGTTTTTTGCAATTTTCATGGCCATATGCGTAATCAGTGGATAAAATTACATCGCTACACGCTTTTTTGAACTTCACACCCGGGAGAAAAAAAACAGCCGGCAACGAACAATGTTGCCGGCGCCG
>JAUMHM010000050.1:12083187-12096256 GCA_032362435.1 Melikaiella ostensackeni | reverse complement strand
GTCGCTACCAAGGGAGGTGGGATATAAACATGATGACAGACTTTTGTTGGACATTGAAGAGAGAACATACACAGAAAAAAAGTTAAAAAGAAGCGGAATCCATTACGTCGATCTTCCAAAGATAAAAAAGTGCGATACTCAATAAAGGCATGAAATGAAAAGAAATTGCTGTGAATTCGGACTCAGGAACCTAGAAAACATAGGATACGACCACTTTGAATTGAAAAAATACGTGTTTTACATAAAATTACCAATTTGCCACGTTTTTTTTTTTGAGGTTCGAGACGAAGCGTGACGTCATAAAACTACAACGACTCCGAATTCGTACTCATCGACCTCGAAAACACAGGATATGACCACTTTGCATTGGAAAAATGCATGTTTTTCATAAAATTACCAATTTCCCACGTTTTTTTTGAGGTTAGAGACGAAGTGTGACGTCATAGAACCACAGCGATTCCGGATTCGTACTCACAAGGGGAAGGCCTCCTCTGCGACATTGACTTTTTGATGAGACTATCATTAATCGTTAGTACGTCAAAAATAATCAGACACCTGTCCCGGCTTCTTTGTAAGTGGGCCGTTGTTTAAGAATTATGAGCGTTTGAAAATCACGGTCACCGCGGCTGCCGAAGGTCCAGCGAGTCACGCGCGATTTCTTTCACCAAGCGCCGCCGGTGCAGCGGTAAAGAGCCTGCCTAGCGACCACGCTGCCGCTGGTTCAAATCTTTTTGTGGACATTTTTATATATATATTTTTATTTTTAGTATTGTAAATATGTAAAATAATCATTTTTTGATGCTCCCCCAGCGGTTAAAATTTTTTTTTTTAAAAACAGTTGACAATGTGACAATGGGTCCGAAACCGGAATCAGAAAAAGCAGAATAAATACGCCCCCTCATTTTTCCTGAATTTAACCGCAGATATCCCTTTTTATGCTATAAAATTTTTACACGTTCCTTCTGATGTGTATAACATTTCTGCATGATATTCATTCTCCAATAATTCAACTATTTTTTAAGAAAAAAATTTTTAATCACCAGGCAGCATCAAAAAATGATTATTTGACATGCTTACAATGTCAAAAATAAGAATAAAAATATATTTTAAAATGTCGACAAAAAGATTTGAACCAGCGGCAGCGTGGTCCCTAGGCAGACTCTCTACCGTTGCACCGGCGGCCCTTGGTGAAAGCAACCGCGCGCGGCTCGGTGGTCCTTTGGCAGCCACGGCGACTGTGATATTCAAACGCTCATAATTCTTAAACAAGGGTCCACTCACAAAGAAGCCAGGACACGAGTCTAATTATTTTTGACGTACTATCGATTGATAATAGTCTCATCAAAATGTCAATGTCACAGAGGAGGCCTTCCCCTTGTTAGGTGTGCACGAGTAAATTCTGCCATAACATTTGAGAATCGGGCACTTCGTGCACGCTACATAGGCACGAAAAACCGAACTTCGCACGCAATTGTTTCAAAATAGTATATTGTGCGACAAGTGCACGAAGTAGGTGCTTGAAGACGAGTGTGAAGTTTGCCACCTTCTCTTCGCTCAGGCGGCAAACTTCAAACTCGTCTTAAATCACCTGCGTGCACTTTTTTCGCATGCTGTTTTTTGAAACAACTGAGTGTGAAATGTGAGAAGAACTGACCGATTTTATTCGCACACTGATGTCTGTGCACGAATAAATTCTGCCACAACATCTGAGAATCGGGCACTTCGTGCACGCTACATAGGTACGAGAAACCGAACTTCGCACGCAGTTGTTTCAAAATAGTATATTGTGCGACAAGTGCGCGAAGTAGGTGATTGAAGACGAGTGTGAAGTTTGCCGCCTAAAGTAAGCGAGGGTGGTATTCACACGAGTCGAGAACCGCCTACGCGCACTTGTTACACATACTATTTTTGGAAACAACTGGGTGTTAAGTGTGCGAACCATTGGACCATTTTATTCGAACACTGTTAGGTGTGCGCGAATGAATTCTGCCATACCATTTGAGAATCGGGCACTTCGTGCACGTTAAATAGGCACGAGAAACCGAACTTCGCACGCAGTTTTTTTTAAACAAGTGCGTGAAGTAGCTGATTCAAGACGAGTGTGAAGTCTATTTCTTTACATAGTTAATTGTATATAAATTAATTTTTACCATTATCATTAAAAATGTCGATATTTTACTATTCACATAATATTATTCTATTTCTGGAATCGTTTAAGATGGTAATTAAATTTTTTCTTACCCTAACTTTATCAGCCACGACGTTCGAATCGACGCCATCGATTCCACCTCCGTCAGCAGCAGTAATGAATTCGTGTGTTCTGTAGGCAAGCTCCGGACATTTTTTTCGCCTCGGCAAGGGCGGTTCTAGGGTGGGTCCTGAAAATATAAAAAAACCACTTATGTGAAAGAGTCTCCAGATTATATACTAATGAGGAATAATTAAGTAACATTTAGTGGTTTGCAAATGAAATGGAGTGAAAGAGACCAGTGGGCACTTGAAAATTAAATATCAGAGTTCAGTATTTATTTGCTTCCAACCAGATGGTTTTTTAGTGAGTTATTATTACTATTTCACAACATATTCATCTTGGAAAAGCACATCTTTGAACCTCTAGAGGACAAAATTAATAAAATTTATTCTATAATTTTTTGCAGAATAGTACTTTAAAAAAGTTAATGATGAATTATTTTTTAATAAGTTCACATGCAACTGTGATGCTTTCTTAAAATCTCTTAATTATATTTAGTTGTATAGCTTTATAATTTATATATGCGAAATAACCAGATAAAGACCAAAAACTCTGAGTATCTTACTATTTTAGAATTGTGGACCGTATATGGTAGGTAACAATACAGTAATGAAATCCTATTATGTTCTAATCTATAAATATTGATTGAATCTATGCATGATATGCTCTAAAATGATAGTGAAGTCATCGCAATTTTATGAGGAAACAAGAATTATAATGACAGCATTGTAACTCGATCAGAATGAAGTATTTAAATTAAGAAAAGTGCAATTTTCGTGATAAACTTTGAATACCAATCGGATATAAATACTGACTATGAATTAATAATAATGGACTAATAATGGTTTGAAATATACCGCTTATTGCTAAATAGGGCCTTTATTCGGTTATTGTTTTGAATTTAATTTGACAAATAATGATAATAATTTACAAATAAATAACAAAGTAGGAAGCAAAACGTTTTTCATGATAATACATAACTACTAAATATTTCATTGATTAAATAATTAAATTCATATCCTTTTGAATGCTAATTGCTTAAAAGCGTGGTCTTAAATGTTGATTGTTTGCTATAAAGCGCTTTTATGTTATATACATGAAGATATTACATACCTACGATTTATTAAAAAATAGACTTTCTCTTGCGTAGCATACCAAAGCTTTGCACAAATAATTATAATATAAATAAAATACTAAGTTTGTACCAGATGTCAATTAACATTCTTATACTTTTTAAAATGGAGTACAACAAAGTAACAATATCAGGGGCAAACAAATCGAATTATTTATTTATTTTTACGCCATACGTTCATAATATACGTCATAACAGTATATTTATATGAAAATGAACACAGTGTGAAGTTCAGTATAATAGCTGTAATACTTTTACCTCAGTAACAAAACTTACGAAATAAATACAGAATTTTACAAGGGTTTAATTCTCAGATTTTCACTGTACACTAGATTGCAAGATTGCACGAGATTGCAAAAAATTGTATGGGATTTTGAAGCATTGCATGGGATTGCATGGGATTACAGGGGATTATAAAAAATTGCATGAGATAACAAGCAAAGCATGGGATCGCATGAAATTTTACAAAGATCGCTGGAGATTTTATAGAGATTGCATCGAGATTGTATGGGATTACAAGGCATTTTAAAGGATTGCATAGGATTTTGAAGCATTGTATGGGATTGCATTGAGATCGTATGGGATTACATCAAGATTGCATGGGATTACAAGGGATTGTAAAATATTGCATGAGATTGCAAGCAGTGTATGGGATTGCATGAAATTTTATAGAGATCGCTCGAGATTTTATAGAGATAGCATGAAGGTTGCATGGATTCCCATGCAAGGCATTTTAAAGGAATGCATGGGATCGCATCGAGATTGCATAGGCTTAAAAAGGATTTCAAAGGATAGCATGGGATTACAAGGGATTTTAAAGGAATGCATCGGATTACAAGGAATTTTAAATTATTACATGGGGTCACAAGGAATTTTAAGGACTTGCATCGAGATTGCATGGGACTACAAGAGATTTTAATGGACTACATGGGATTGCATAGGATCACAAGGGATTGTAGGTGATTGTAAATGATTGCATCGAGATTGCATGAGATTACATCAAGATTGCATGGGATTACAAGGGATTGAGAAATATTGCATGAGATTGCAAGCAGTGTATAGGATTGCACGAAATTTTATAGATATCGCTTGAGATTTTATAGAGATTTATCGAAATTGCATGGGATTGCATTGAGATTGGATGGGACTACAAGGCATTTAAAGGATTGTATGGGATCGCATCGAGATTGCATATAGGATTATAAGGGATTTTAAAAGATTACATGGAATTGCATCGAGATTACATGGAATTACATCGAGATTACATGGAATTACATCGAGATTGCATGAGATTGAAAGCGATTCATGGGATTGCACGTAATTTTTGCATGAGACTACCAGGGATTTTGAAGGTTTGCACGAGATCACATCGAGATTGCATAGGATTAAAAAGGATTTTAAAGGATTGCATGGGATTACAAGGGATTTTAAAGGAATGCATCGGATTACAGGGGATTTAAAATTATTACATAGGGTTACAAGGAATTTTGAAGACTTGCATCGAGATTGCATGGGATTAGAAGGGATTTTAAAAGATTACATGGGATTGCATTAAGACAGCATGGAATTACAAGAAATTTTAAAGGATTTCATAGGATTACAAGGGATTGTAAATGTTTGTATGGGATTGCATCGAGATCGCATGGGATTACATGAAGATTGCATAGGACTACAAGGGATTGTGAGATATTGCATGAGATAATCTGTTTGCAATTTACAGCGTTATAAACAAATGATTTTTTTTAACAAAAATGACGTATTTGCACAGTTGTACCTCAAAATGTACTGCTCAAAAAAATTTGAAACTTGTATATTGTTTATGTCGAGGTTAGATCTCTTGAAAGCAAAAAGAAATCTTTCAATCAAATGAAAACTTCTCTCCGTGAATTGTTGTTAAAAAGTGCTATTCTTAAGATGAAATCGTCTAGACTTTTAATTTGTTGATAAAAAATCATCCAGGCTAACCAGTGTCATAATCTTCCTCAAAACTGTTGCGAGACCTATACCTACCATCGATAACATTGTTCATTGTTCATAAACTTTCTTCCTTTATTGTTTATAACAATTGTTATAAATGAAGACCCTCGACTAGAATTGATTTTTTAAAATTCTTTTTGTTAATCCTTGATACAAGATGGAACTTTTTACTTTCTTGCCATTTTCTCATACGACGAGCCGTTATTTATTCACAGCCATATAAACAATGTACTTTTCATAAATCTACGCCCCCCTACAAGCCACAATTTTCAAGTTATTCGCGAATACCGTTTTTTATAAAGTTGATTTTATCGCAAAAAATATTATTATTTTAGTTAGCATTTTCAGTACCTGCTCCTCATTGTTTATAGCTATTGTTATTGACAAAATCTCTCAATTCAAGCAATCGATTTTTTAAATTTTTATATTAATCTATGGCACAAAATGAAACTTTATACTTTCGTGACATTTTTTCGTACGACGAGCTATCATTTATTCACAGCCACATAAACAATGTATTTTTTATAAATTTACGTCCCCCTACGAGTCACAATTTTCAAGTTATTTGAGATAACCTTTTTTTATAGCTCTAATTTTACCGTAAAAAGTATATTTATCTTGGTTAGCATTTTAAACACCTGCTCCTTATTGTTTATAATTATTGTTATTAACAAAAACCCTGAATTAAGGAAATCGATTTTTTAAAATAATTTTTATATTATTCCATGGCACAAAATAAAACTTCTTACTTTCGTGACATAAACGAGAGTTAAAAGTTTTATCTTGTACCATAGATTAATATAAAAATAAAAATAAATCAATTGCCTTCATTCAAGATTTTTGTTAATAACAATAACCATAAACAATAAGAAGCAGGTGTCGAAAACACTAACCAAGATAAGTATACTGGTTATGGTAAAATTAACGTTATGAAAAAAAGTTATCGTGAATAACTTGAAAATTGTGGCTTGTAGAGGAGCATAGAATATGAAAAATACATTGCTTATATGTCTGTGAATAAATAACGGCTGGTCTTTATTTATAACAATTGTTATAAACAATAAAGCAAGAGAGTATTTGAGGAATAAACAATGCTTATAATGGCAGGTATAGGTTTCGCAACAGTTTTAGGGAAAATTATGACACTGGTCTACCTGGATGATTTTTCATGAACAAATTGAAAGTCTAGACGATTTCGTCTTAAAAGCATCCATATTTCAACAACAATTCACGGACAGAAGTTTTCATTCGGTTAGAAGATTTGTTTTTGCTTTCAAGAGATTCAGCCTCGATATAGACAATGTACAAGTTTCGAATTTTTTTGAGCAATACGTTCTGAGGTACAGCTGTGCAAATATGTCAATTTTGTTAAAAAATCATTTGTTTGTAACGCTGTAAATTGCGAACGGATAAGAGGAAAAAAAGTTTTATTTTTGCTCGCCGATGCTAAGAATGAGCTAATAAATTTTTGTTGTTGATAGATGATGACATTGTTAAAAAAAATTGTTTATAGAAAAACTGGCCAGGATTTCGGAAAAATAACCAAGATATTCGTAATCAGGTGCATTTTTTTGACCTTTTGCACAAAAATGATCTCGGTGACATATTAGTGCCTACAAAAGTGTTACTGGCGACTTGGATTATGTAAGAAATAGTCATATTTGGTATTTATTAAATTTTTGCAAATAAAATCAGCACATTACTAGTAACGATAAGACTTTTTATCTAGCCTTGTGAAATTACTATATGATTGAATATCTATGAATATTTTGTTACACAGGAAAATTATGTTACAATGTCACTGCAGAATTTAAAGCTGAATTTCTTAAAAATCCAAATATGCATTATTAAAACATCAATGTTACTGTTTTTTTGTAATATCTACTACGGTGGTCTGAAAAAACTCTTTTTGCTAGAGAGCAATGATCCTCTTCAACTTGTGAAGTTCCCAGAAGAAGAAATTCTCATTTTTTTTTTTCAAATCGGAGAATATTAACACGTGCCCCAGGCCTTTGAAATTAACGTGGAGTATGACGTGTTTCAGAAAAATGGGAAAAACAACTACTTGTTATTAACTTTTTATAAATTAAGTTAAAGTTACTTTTTAACAAATATACAATGAATAATTTTCACCCAGTAACTTTTAATTTTGACGCCCCCAAGCCCATGTTATTGTGCTCGAAAAAAACCTCTAAAAATGTATAATAACAGTTTTGTGTAAAAGTCAACCTAAAGACGGGATTTTGACACCTTTTTTTGGCAAAAATGAGTATTATTCGATAAGTGACAAGTTTTGAAGTATTTTAAAACTAATTTGAAATTGTTTAAATATTTTGAAATTGTGGAGAAAGTTAGTCTCTATCATGAAAAAAATTTTTGTAATGCATGTTTGGACCGCCCTAATATATGCAGATGAATATGCAACGATTCTTATATTTTATTTATTAAGTTTTATCATGTGTTTATTGTGTCAAGTAAGATAAAATAATTAAGAATGGTGATTATTCAATATCACCTACAGCAAATTTAAATTCTAAATGACAAAAAAGAGTTTTTAGGGTGTCTACCTGACCGGGAAATCGGGAAAACCGGAAATTTCATTCACCGGAAAAAAACAGGAAATGACCGGGAATTTGATTCAGTGACCGGGATTTTTCTCTCGAATGTACTAATATGCAAATTAAAAGTGGTTTCATATATTTTATTACTCTAATTATGACTTGAAACAGGGAATTCGTGAAAAAATCGTTGTTCTCATTTGGGATAGGGAATCTTCCAAAAGAATAACAATTGTGATGTGGAACATTGAATTTTCTCGAAGCAATTATAATTCTGAGTTGAGACAGGGGATTTCAGTAATGAATTAAAATTTTGGTTTTGAGACAGGGAATTTTATAAAGGATTTATATTTTTGAGTTGGAAAAGGAAATAAATAATAGAACTATAAAAAAAGTTCACGTGAAGAATTGCGATTATCCTGACTTTTGCAAGGAATTTTCAAAAAGAATTCTAATTCTAAGTTACAACACGAAATTTCAGTAAAGAAATATAATTTTGATATTGGGACAGTGAGTATTCTAAAAAAATTATAATTTTGAGTTAGACCTGCAAATTTCCGTAAAGAATTATAATTTTCATTTTAGGTTCACTTTAGAGCAGACATTTCGTTAAGAATGATCATTTTCACTTTAGGATAGGGAGTTTCTGCGAATAATTATAATTTGATATGGAAAGGTAACTTTGAAAAAGAATTTCAATTCTTTTTTCAGAAAATGGGAATTTTAAAAAATCCCAGTTCCAAGTCAGAAATCGTCGGATTTTGCAAATTCCTTGTTCCAAATTAGAATTTATTTGAATTTAAAGATTCTTATTTTTTGCAAATAAAAATTAACTAGGAATTGAAACACGTCCATCTTCCAAATTTCCTAAAAAGGGAATAACTATATTTCTGAATTATAATAGAATCTGTTGTAAGTGAATATAATTCCGACTTGGAACAGGGTATTTTTGGAAATAAATTTAATTGTACCTTAGAACAGAAAATTTTCGTAAAGAAGTATTATTTGACTTGGAGTTCAAATTATAATTTTACTTTAATGACATAATAATTATTTCTTTCACATTAGTTATTACAAATTTCTGTAGAAAGTTTCACTCAGGATTCAAATTGAAAAGTACCAGAACACATCTGCAAAAATTAATTCTCTTTTTTTTTAATCCTGCTACTTTGTATCCATTAAATATAAATATATCCAAATTGATGAAAAAATGTCTTGTATAAAAATACCCAAATGTCTTCAGGGTGTCTACTCAAACCCTGGAAAAAAATTCCCTGACAATCCCAGGTCTTTTCCAGGTATTTATAAATTTTTCTAGGTATATGTTTTCTCAATAAGAAGCTATTCAAGTATCAAGTACTGCACTATTTGAAACAATCGACCCTACACTCTTTAAAATTCAAAGTATCACATGATATTTGAATGAATCAAATTTATTATTTACTTGTAAATGATTAAATTTGAAGTAATTAACTTAAAAAAATCGGAATATGTATACAACTTCCTGAGTTTAGTATAAATAATGTTTTTGTGGTTCTTGTAAATGTCTAAATGGGTAAAATAATGAACTTTTTTGTTAAGAATTCGTATTTTGGGCTTGAAATTTCAACAGTTTGGATGAAGATGACCTTTTCTGCTGTAAGTTTATATTTTCGGGTTGAAAATTGAACTCTTTCATCGAAAATTCGTCTTTTGGTTTAAAAATTCATCCCTTTTGGTAGAAATTTCATCTATTTTCATCCGAAATGCAACTGTTTGGTACAAAATTAAACTGTTTTGGTTGAGGATTCATTTATTTGATTAAAAATTAACTTTTTTGTTGTAAATTCGCCTTTTCGGTTCGAAAATTGATATCTTTTGGTAGAAATTTCATCTTTTTTGGTCGAAAATGTAACTGTTTGGTTGAAATTTAATCTGTTTCAGTTGCGGATTCAATTATTTTGTTGAAAATTCAACTATTTGATTGAGAATTAACTTTTTTGTTGAAATTTCATACTTTCCGGTTGAAAATTCGTCTTTTTGGTTTAAAAATTTATCTCTTTTATTAGAATTTTCATTTTTTTTGTTAAAAATGCAAATGTTTGGTTGAAAATTAATCTGTCTTGGTTGAGGTTTCAAATATATTATTGAAAATTGACTTTTTTGTTGAAAATTCATATTTTCGCGTTCAAAATTCAACTGTTGTGTAGAATATTCGTCTTTTTGGCTTGAAATTTTATTAGTTGGGTAAAAAAATCAACCACTTGGTTGAAAATTTAAGCATTTGGTGGACAATTAACTTCTTTTGCAACACATGCATGAGACTGGCGACATTCCGTGTCTGTGAGGCGTGCGCAAAGTGTCAGATTCCTCTACTTTGAGATTAGCGTGCGGCCTTATTTTCGCACGGCAAACGGTGGGGGCATGTCACATTTCCGGACGCTTATCTCACAGTTGTGGAATCTAACACTTCGCACACCCTTTACAGACACGGAATTTCAACTATTTGATTGAAAATTAACTTTTTAGTTGAAGATTCATATTTTCGTTTTTTTTTAAAATTTTTCTTTCTTGACTGAAAGATCTTTCTTGGTTGTAAATTCAACTCTTTTTGAAATTCCATCCTTTTGGGTTGAAAAGCAGAGTAGCAGAATCAAGTGTAGATGAGAACCGCGAGTGCAGCGGCCACGAAGCTCGAACGCGCGCATCTCCCTCCACTCACTTTCTTTCCACTCCGCTCAGCTTCTCGCGACTCTTGCGTGGCACCACGGATATAAAATGGCGTGTTTCGCGACGAGACCGCAGGACGATCAGGGCTGGTATCCGCTCTGATCAGGAAGGCTAACGGCTGATATCCACTATTAGCTCTCACTTTCCTCTCTTGAACGCTCTCTGACAACCTCCCGCCCCGCTTTCTATTCCTTCTGTTAACACTGTCACCCACAGGACTCACTCCCTTCCACGACGCACTACATCACCACCACTCCAACTTGCACTCCTTTTCTCGTACACACACACTCCCTACCTCGTAATACATGACCACCTCTCACCCTTGCAATCCTGCTACCTTCTCCACCACCCAAAACTTTCTCTCATCTAAACTGAGGAGCATATCAATGGGCGCCCAATGCTGGGCCAACTTTCTCCTACAACAAATCACGTCACCATTACTCACCCTCTCGTGGACGTTCTCTGTCCTCCCTCCGCTAATATCGGATCCACCATCTCACTCATACACTCCAGCTACCTCATCCACCAACCAAAACTTCCCCCAATATAAAAGTGAGGATTATATCAATTAAATCACCCTACAACAGACCTGGGATACACATTTTGCAGCGTAAAATCCTCCACGAGTACAGCCGACTCTGCACAAGTGTGCTCGGACCTCTACAAGGGACGCCTACACCACAAAACATTAGCGCGCACACACCTGCAACAGTTCATCGACGGTGACGGACGACACCGTAAACAGCACAAGCGTGTCCGGAGCTCAATGGATCACTCACGCCTTACGAAATGCCGACACCCACATCCATGTAACACATATATGACAGCCAGCATCGACAGGAACGGACAACGCTGGACGAGTGAGCCCGACACGCTTCCATGTGACACGCCATATACACACACACAATTTACGGACGACGATGAATAATGACGCCCATTATTCAGCCTTCAGTAGAAAATCAGCGTCATCCAGCCACTGAGGGAGTTGGTGAACAACAACACTGTCAACCAACGCAAGAGAAGGAGATTGTGGACAACTACACCTTCAAGAAATAGAGAGAGAGAAGGAGATGGTGAATAATCACACCTTTAAGAAACAGGGTGATAAGGAGATGGTGAACAACCACATCTTCAAAAAATAGGAAGAGAAGAAGATGAACAACTACACTATCAAGAAATGCAAGCACCAGTGGTGGCAACCACCCAGAACAACCTTCTGGATTAGCCGAGAGTTATTCAATCATGAAGAGACAATAACTGATCTTCGTCTCCTACCGGCAACCAATCACGCTGGGACAACGGCTCATCCCTGTCTCTTGCCAACGTCCAATAAATCGCTGCGTCTTTCGGCCAGAATAAAGAGCCAGATACATCACCTTTTGTAGGGATCGGTACCTTCCATCCTGAAAAGCTCAAACATCGCACTTCGCAGAGATTGGCTCATCCATTCCACGAGTCTGCGCAAAGTGTTGGTGTACAAGCACCCTTAGATCGAACTGCAGAAAAAGAGGAGGACAACTCGGAGGAGGAGTCCATCGATGAAGAGGAGAGTAACGCCAGGGGGCGCTATTTGTTAGAAGATGAAAGTAACGCCAGGGCGCTACTCGCTACCAACGCAGCAAACGTGCTACTACAGAGATGCGCTTCTGCATACACTTCAGCGGAAGTGTAAATTTTGTCTTAATCTACAAAATAGTTAAAATTATTTGAGCCGACTCAACCTATATTAATTTTTTAATACCAGCTGTCAACGAATAGATAAACGTCTATCCAGGAGGGGTGGAATTGTTATACGTTACTCGCATAGATCGAGGCTTTTGATATAAGAATATAAAACCCTCTCGCAGACGACGTTTATTCATTTGTAGACAATCATTTTAGAATTTAGGCATTCAAATACTAAGACTTAGTGAGTAAGAGAGAGAGACCAAACTGAAACACCCCTATCGCGAGAAAAAGAGGGGACTTTCTTTGTCGTGGTGTGGACATACCTACGTACGTAAGCATGACCATGTCAGAATAAGGAAGGTACTTTCCTTACGCCGGCAGAGTAGCAGAACCAAGTGTAGATAAGAGCCGCGAGTGCAGTGCCCACGAAGCTCGAACGCGCGCATCTCCCTCCACTCGCTTTTTTCCCACTTCGCTCAGCTTCTTGCGAGGCGCCACGGATATAAAAAGGCGTGCTTCGCGATGAAACCGCAGGACGATCAGGGCTGGTATCCGCTCTGATCAGGAAGGCTAACGGCTGGTATCCGCTATTAGCTCTTCCAATGCTTCTGGGGCTGGTATCCGCTCTGGGCAGTGAAAACAGCGACCGGTCAAAGACGCTATTAAGTTATATATATATAATACATAACATCTGGGGAGCCTTTTACGGTGAGGGTCCGAAAGTTCGCTCACGAACTGAGGATCCACCATCACACATTGAACAAGTCAAAGCTA
>JAUMHM010000050.1:11998571-12036905 GCA_032362435.1 Melikaiella ostensackeni | reverse complement strand
TCTATGACAAGCATACAGATTTTTTGTTTGTGGCGTCATCTCTGTGTCAGGCCGAAGACTTTTCAGCCCATGAAGTAGCAATCGAATTATACCTGTGTGTTTATCAGTGTTCGTAGGACAGCCATCACTACCTACACAATCTAGATTGGAGGTATTAATTTCTTTGTCGAAGAAAAACTGGAGAATATCATGTGTAATCGTTTTTGCATCTGAAGAAGATGAGCAATATGTGCCCTAAATAAGTACTTCCTGGTTCTTGAATGAGAGAAGTATGTTCTTCTCGTTTTGTTTGCCGTCTTTTTCCTTCACTTCTTCCATTCATTATTTTTGTTTCATCTTTTCTGCCATCGAAGTAAAAAGCCTTTATTTCTGAAGCCAACGATGGCTGCTTTTTCTGAAGTTAATGATGAGTTTTTGTTCTGTCCCGATACAGTTCATTCTTGTCAAAAACTAAACCTTTTACTTCCGGAATGTGCCTACTCACGTCGTGTAAAATTGCTGAAGCACGTAAAGCAGCAGACCTGTATCCAATGCCGTATCTGTCACAGACTTTTGAAAATGTTGGACAGTTTAATCTCGTCTGATCTGTAAATTTATTGCAATAAGGGACCTATGCATCCTCAACATTCTCCTTGGCGGGCTAGTAATCGTCTCTTACATTGTCATCCATAATCGAGCCACAGTAAGAACTCCCACCTTCAATTTTCACCTTCTGACGCTTTCTTTGGATAACTTCTTCACTTTGATCTTAAAATACATAAGTCATCAAACGCTTCGATTATAATTCATAATGATCTGATTGCTCCAAATCGATTTTCGAAAGAGACGTAAATGATTTTCTCATTCGCCTGGAAGATCGCTGATCTGAGAAAAACACTCTAGCAGCTTCAGAAAGACCTATCTCACAAGTGCATGAAGCATTATCACACTTACAAGCCACAATGTGAAATAACTTTGATTTATTTGCACAAAATGCATTTAATTTGTTTTTGTACCAGGATTTATCTCTATCTCTTCAATGAGACTTTTTTAATTCCTTAAAGTTATCTTGATTTGTTTTAACGATCTTTGCGATTCTTGCTTCTGTAAGAATTGGGATGGAAGTTTCATTCCATATATCCTGCAGCCTTTTTACAACTAAACGCGAATTATCAGAAAAACTTGGGTACCTTTTAGATTCTTCTTCAGTTCGAGTTTTTTCGCATTCGAAAAAATAGTATCTCATGACATCAAAGTGTGTACGTAATCTTCGGCTACTTAACTCACTGAATTTTACAATGACTGGACATTCGCTTAACAAATCTAATTTTTTTAGCACAAACCACTTACAAATCACGGATCACGTTTACTGAATTTAATGCGAACAAGAATTGTTGTTTAAAATTCGGGGTTTCCAGCTTTTTTATAACATACTCGCGATAAAGTAGTGAAAATTGAACTGAATTCCCTTTCTGAAAAAGCGGGAAGGAAAAACAAAATGTAAACATAAGCCTGGCGAGCCGTGGTGCACTGGTAAAATGTGAACAAAACCTTGAAGCACTCGAAAATTGCAGTACATAAGTTTGGTTTGATTCCGGGGATTAGCTAGCTGACCGTGAACACATCGAAATATCATGTCATATTAAAAAATTAAAAATTTTAGATTCTGCCCATTGTTGAAACTACAAATGACTTAGGTTCAGAAATTAAACAGGATGACTAAATTGAAACTAATGTCAGAAATCAGCATAAAAGTAATAATTTGATCATTTAAAGACATTATAAGAAGCTAATATATGTTCAGACTATGTTTTTATTTGATTTTATTCAGAATATATTTTAAGAAATATATAATACTCGTATGATGGTCACATGGTCGATGAAAATGATATAATTCTAAGGAAATGGCTAAAAAATCGACTTTTTCAATTTTTTGAAACTTCAAAGTCACTTAAGGAGGGTAAACAATATCCACATCACGAAAAAAGTAACTAGTTATTGTTATCGTTAGCGATTCGAAATGTAACTTTTTTAAAATTGCATTTCCCAGAAAAAGTAACTATCGTTACTATTTCAGTTACTTTTGTATTTTAGAAATATATATCCAAATTTAATTGTTACAAAACTTTTTCATCACTTTTGAATGATAGTTGTTACACTTCATAATGAAATTCGTAGGTTAGTCATGACCCACGCAATATTTCTAAAACAAAGCATGTTTTAGAAAATTTTGAATTTCAGTGTGGAAGAAAAATTTCA
Source organism: Melikaiella ostensackeni (assembly GCA_032362435.1). NCBI lineage: Eukaryota > Metazoa > Arthropoda > Insecta > Hymenoptera > Cynipidae > Melikaiella > Melikaiella ostensackeni. The sequence continues at coordinate 12,034,667 of JAUMHM010000050.1, read as the reverse complement.
GCTTTCCTATTTTGGGCTATAAATCTCTTTGGCGCTATAAATAATTAATTTCTTTCCAAAAGTGTTTTTTGAGATTGACCTAGTTATGACTTCCACTTCAAGAAGATTTACAATATTCCAAGATCGACAGAAAATTTTTTAGAAGACGTTGAATTTTTAACAAAATACATGAAAGTTCAACTAAAAAGGATAAGTTCTCAACCAAAACAGACATATCTTTAACAAAATACATGAATTTCCAAATGATAGAGAGAAGCATTCAATCAAATAGTTGAATTTTCAATTAGACAATATAAATTTTGAATCAAAAATGAAATGTTCAAGTTTTTCTTCAACACAAAAAAAAAAACATTTTCAACAAAGTAGTTTAACTTTCAACCAAAAATGGTGAATTCTCAATGAAAAACGTAATAGTTGAAATTTCAACAGAAAAAAATTTTCACTTTGAATCAAATGCAGTTGAACTCAACCGAGAAAGACGAATTTCTAACAAAATAGGAGAATTTGAAACCAAAGAGATGAATTTTCAACCAAGAACATAATTTTTTACCAAAAAAAGACGAATTTTAAACCAGATACATGAATTTTCAACTTAAAATGATCAATTTTCAACCTAAAATGAGATAGTTGAATTTCGATTAAAAACATTAATTTTTGACGGAAAAAATGAATCCCTAACGAAAGATGTAATAGTCGATATTTCAACCAAAAAAACAGTTTAATTTTGAATCAAAGCAGATATATTCAACCAAAAAAATAATTTTCATCAAAATAGTTGAATTTTCAGTGAAGACAGAAATAAAATCAACCAGATTGTTGAAATTTGAAGCCAAAAAGGCGAGTTTTCAACAAAAAATTTGATTTTCAACGAAATAATAAGATTCTTATCCAAAAGGATGAATTCTCAATGAAAAATATAATGGAAAAAATTTCAACCAAAAAAGATAAATTTTCAACAAGATTGATTAATTTCAAATCAAAGAGATGAATTTTTAACAAAATACATGAATTTCCAGCTACAAAAGATCAATTCTTGACAAAATAGTGCAATTTGAAACCAAAGAGATGAATTTTTAACCAAGAACATAATTTTTTATAAAAAAAAAGAATTTAAAACAAAATACATGAATTTTCAACTTAAAATGATCAATTTTCAACCAAAAATGTCATAGTTAAATTTTCAATTGAAAAAATTAATTTTCAACGGAAAAAGATAAATCCTCAACTAAAAGCGTGAAAGTCCATATATTTCAAAAAAAAAAAAATTTAAATCAAAAACAGTTTCATTCAACCAAAAAAACTGATGTTCCACAAATCAGTTGAATTTTTAACGGAATGAAATGATTTTCTTCCAAAATCGTTCAATTTCGAACAAAATAATCAAATTGTTAACCAAATAATGAAATTTTTATCTGGAAAAGATTAATTTTCAACTAAAATAATAAGTAAAATATCTGGAATAGTTAAATCTGCGCTCAAAAAAATTCATTATCAATCAAAGAGAAATGAATGTTTTACTCTAAAATCATTTTTTCATTTCCTGTTAAGTGTTTTAAACCTTTCAGGAGCACTTTTTTCTTGTACATGAATTTTGGAAATCATAGGTTATATGAGGGTTTCCGGGGTCGCTGATAACGATTCTGACGTCAGAATTCCAAAATTCAAGATGGCAAACCCAACATGGCGACTATTTTAGGTTAAATTCGCGGTTTTTTTTAGTAATGTACACACAAACTGGTACAAGGGGTTTTTTGGGGTCGCTAATCACGATTTTGACGTTAGAATTGCAAAATTCAAGATAGCGGATCCAATATGGCGGCTATTTAAGGTTAAATTCACGATTTTTTCTAGTAATGTACACACAAACTGGTACAAGGGGTTTTTGGGGTCGCTAATCACGATTTTGACGTTAGAATTGCAAAATTTAAGATGGCGGATCCAACATGGCGACTAATTTAGGTTGAGTCCACGATTTTTTTAGTAATGTACACACAAATCGGTACAAGGGAGTTTTTCGGGTAGCTGATAACGATTCTGACGTCAGAATTTCAAAATTCAAGATGGCGGATCCAACATGCGACTATTCTAGGTTAAATTCGCAGTTTTTTTAGTAATGTACACACAAATTGGTACTAGGGGGTTTTTGGGGTTGCTAATGACGATTTTGAAGTCAGAATTTAAAAAATCAAGATGGCGGGTCCAATATGGCGACTACTTGAAGCTAAATTTTCGGTTTTTGAATTAAATTCATACTGAAATAAGTAAAATGGTGTTTTTCGTATACCTTATTACGACGCTGATATCAAAATTATATAAGCATCTAACTTTTATATTATATACTTTAATATGCATTTCGAAATTTTTCCAAGAACTAAAGAATAACAAAGATGAAAAGGAAGTAACAAGAATTTTGGTTTATTTTTGCAAGTAAGGTTGTTACTTACAAAAGCACTAAATCTGATACCACGAATATGGTACATTAGCTCTCGGCCATCTATCGGCTAAAAAAGTAACTATGCTCTGTTAACAACGCAATTAACTTCTAGAAATCAACAAATATATGAATTTGAATATTTAAACAAATTTAAAAATTAATAATAAGTATAAAGAACGCATAATAAATAATTTTTTTGAAATTTCAAAATTTGTTTTCATAAAAACTAGCGTACGAAAAATTCTGAAAAAAAACAAATGTTAGGGCGATGTATGAAGATCGTGTAAAAAAAATTCAGAATGTTTGCTTTTTGTGTTTACGAGAAACCGATTTTTTTTTTAAAAATCGGGTATTTTTCACTCTATTTGTTTATAACAAACTGATAAACAAATAAAAAAATGCATTTTGGCCCGAAATTTATATACCTGTAGCCTAGACACTCTGGATTCCAAAAAATGCTTACATGCATATACAAACTATAAAAATATGAAAGAAATATTTAAAAAACTAAAAGCAAAAAGGTGGGACGTATACGTCTCGCTGCCCCTGAAAGAGTTAATAGATTTTAGAAGATTTGGAATCCCAGGGTGGGAGAAGAATTTCCATTTTCCTATATTGGGTTATGAATTTCTATGGCTATCTGCTGCCACAATTTGAATTGTGAAAATGAAAAAATAGTCGGGAAAGCTATAAAATTGATTGATTGTCGTAAAAAAAGACTTGTGAACTATATTTCGAAAGTAACGGTTTTTATAGTTATTGTTACTGGAAAAAATGTAACTAATAGCCAATTCGTTACTTACTTAGTGTTTTCTTTACCACTATCATTACCAAAAAAAATAACTAGTTACAGTAACTAGTTGAAAGGAACTAGTTACTTCCCATCCCTAATTATCCTAGAATCGTTCCTATATAGTGATTTTCTATAATGAATTTCCTATAATCTGTGGAATTTTTTGCAACCTCATGCGATATTTTTCAGTCCCATATATGCAATCTTTTGCAATCCCATGCAATCTTGCAATCTTGCAATCTTGCAATCTAGTGTACACCATAAATCCGAGTAACTAACCCCTCGTAATAAACTATTGTAGTGACAGTGCTGCTATTGCGGGAACAAATAGAGACAAAATAAATGTTATCGATTCTTTTAGCTGTTATTATCAGCGAGTTTGCTCTGAGGATAACTCTAACATGTTTACCCAAGGTAAGGTTTGTGGATAAAGTGAATTTTTTCATATTACCGACGTTAATAAAATTCATTAAACTTTGATGAGCAGCTGAAAGATGGAAGGGTAAATGTAGTTTCCGTACAAACTTTCTCACAATTAACACGTACAATAGAACTTGAGTCGAGTTTTAGTGGCAATAATTGTACCAATGTTAATACACCACGGATGTAACTCAGACTGAAGTTAAATTGCTGTACGCCTCAGTAGTTAAAATTTGCATAGTAATTTATATGCGTATGTTAACTGTACTGTATTCATAAAAAATAGAATAATTAGGTTCATTATTATATTAATTACTATTTCTAAAATTCAAATTTATTTGTTGGTAATACTTTGAGAGTCTAATAATCTTTTACTCATTATTTATAAATTTATTTTTTACAGCTTCATTGAGCATTATTTTTTATGTATGCACTGTAAATGCCAGATGATCAATTTGATCACGACGTTGGATCAAAATGATCTGCAACGTTTTTATACGGATTTTGGATTTTTTATTTGATCAGCAAATTGCGCATCAGAATGATTCGATTTTCAAGATCAATTGCTTAACATGAATTTTGATGAGTAGAAACTGTAAAGTTTCAGTTTTCATGCTACATTTTTTGACGCGAAATCATCAAGTTTCATCGATTACTTGAACTACATAAATCTAAAAAAACACTTTTTGAAGATAAAAAGGTAATTTTCAGAACCATAGATATTTATAGCCCAGTATAGGGAAATTGCAATTCTTCTCTCACGCTGAAATTCCAAATTTTCTAAAACATTCCATGTTGGTCGTAGAAAGTTATAAATCTTTCGGAAGTGGGAGTTGGAACTAGTGAATATATAGAAACACTTCTAGAAACAAAAAATTATTTTCCAGAGTTTAATATTTGTTTTTTGGTTGAAAATTAATTTCTTCAACTGAAAATTTAACCATTCCATTTTAGCATTTATCATTTTAGTTAAAAATTCATCTCTTTGGTTGAGAAGACTACAATTATACTTCTGGTAGAGGCTTCATCTCTTTTGGTTAAGAATTTTATTATTGGGTTGAAAATTTAATTATTTTGTTTGAGGTTCAACAATTATGCTAGAAAGTCATATTTTCGAGTTGAAAATTGAACAGTTATGTTGAAAATTCGCGGTTGCGGCTTGAAAATTCAACAATTTGGCTGAATTTTTTTTCACTCTTGACTGTAAAATCCTTCTTGGTTGAAAATTCAACTCTTCTTGAAAATTTGTCTTTTTAGTTTAAAAATTCGTCTTTTTGGTGAAAATTTCAACTTTTTTGGTGAAAATGCAACTGTTTGGTTGAAAACTAAACTGTTTTGGTTGTAGATTTAACTGCTTGGTTGAAAGTAGAAAGTTGTTAAAAATTCATTTTTTTTAACCGAAAATTCAACTATTTGTTTGAAGACTCATCTCTTTGGTTGAAACTTGAATGGAATTGTTAAAAATTCTCTTTTTTTTTGGTTGAAAATTTAAGTATAGCAACTTTGGTTCAAAACTTACTTTTTCATTTTTTTTGGGTTCAAAATTGAACTATTTGAATAAAGGTTAACTTTTTATTCGAAGCTTTACGTTTGCGGATTTAAAATTCAAATGTTTTGTAGAAAATTAATCTTTTTGGTTTGAACATTCATATCTTTTGGAAGGAATGTCATTTTTTTTGGTTGAAAATGCAAGTATTTGTTAGAAAACTAATATTCTTGTTGAAAGTTCATATTTCTTGGCTGAAAGATGAATACCTTTGTGAAAAATTTATTTCTTATTAAAACTTTGACTATTTTGTTGAAAATTCATTCTTTGTTGTTGAGAACTCATTTTTTAACATTAAAGCTAACAATTCCATTTTTGGTTCAAAATTGATCTTTTCTAGTTGAAAATACGACTATTTAGTTGCAAATTCATGTGTTTCGTCGGAAAGTGTACTATTATATTTTTTGTTGAGAATTAATCTTTTCTGGTACAAGATGTTATTATTCTGTGGAAAATATATTTTTTTTGATTCAAGACTTATCTTTTTAATTGAAAATTGAATTGTTTTGTTGAAAATCATCTTTTTTGATTGTCGTCTTGAATCTTGAATCGTCTTTGATTGAATTCTACTGGTTTTCATTTGAATTTAAAATCTTTTTTGAATGGAAATTAACATTTGCAAAGGAAAGTTTAACTATCTCATTTTTTGTTGACAATTTATTTTGTTAGTTGAAAATTCATGTATTCTTACGGAAATTTTATTTTTTATTTTCTAAAAGTTCTTCATTGTTGGCCGAAAATTCAATTCTTTTGTTGAAAATTTATATTTGCCGATTGAAAATTCAATTGTTTCGTTGAAAAGTCGTGTTTTTAGTTCAAAAATTCTTCTCTTTTGGTAGAAATTTCTTCTTCTTTGGTTGAAAATGCAACTGTTTTGTTAATATTAATCTGCTTTGGTCAAAAGTTCAATTGTCCTGTGGGAAAGTCGTCTTTTTGGTTTGAAAATTCAGCTTTTTTGGTTAAAAATGCAACTGTTTAGTTGAAAATTAATGTTTTGGTTAAGGATTCAAGTATTTTGTAAATAATTCGACTTTTTGGGTTGAAATTTCAACAGTTTGGTTGAAAATTAGTCTTCTTGTCGAAAATTCATATTTGCGGATTGAAAATTCCATTTTTTTGTAGGGAAGTCGTCTTTTTGGTTTTGAAATTCATCTCTTTCGGTAAATTTTTCTTTCTTTTTTGGTTAAAAATACAACTCAATAAAAAGTGTAACAGCTGCCACTCGACAGATACGAATAAAGTTGTGTAATAATTAATTTTGGATCCGCAAAAGTGGGTCATTTTGATGTGAAATTGGTAATCAGAATGATATGCAAGGGCTTACTGTATATTAGATCAATCATATTATAATTAGATTTTACTGCTTTCGTATCCTATTCAACTATTCAGCATTCAAAATGCACAATTCCGGTTACCAAGGAATGCTCGAAACTTTGGCAAAATTGCCCATTATTCTAGATTTTCTCCTAATACATGCGGCTTAGTATTCTACCGCAAAATCCAGAGAATATTATAATCCCGCAAACGCGCAGAGAATTTTAATCATTTTCATGTCGATTGTATTGCAGAACCATTCCGGTCTTCAAGCGCATTATATTGGCTTTTTTGCGTCCGTAATTTCGTTAAGAAATAAAAAAGGTTTGACTAATTGGGTGACCTTAGATTAAAACGGGATTTTGGAAAATATCGGCAAAACATTCAGGATAAAATTATTTTCTCAGTATATTTTGCATGATGAATATTGCTCCAGATACTAAGCATTAGGGTGCAGTGAAAAAATCCTTGTTTCGAATTTGTAATTGGAAGGAGGTGGAAAAGTTTCTGATCGGGTTCAAAATGACTCCCCTAACATTGCATTAATAAAATATCCGTACCTCACCCGCATCGATGTTATGTATGATAATAACGAAAAATCGCATGATTCTCATTTTTTTATGAGAAAACAATATTTCTGAAGCTAGAATTGGTAGAAAACTCGTATACTGCAACTGGAATCGTAAATGTATGGTGTATACCCCGACATCAAATTTCTTATGTTCCCACAATGAATCTAAAGCTGCAAATAATGATGAAAACGTGACCTTTTGTTATTTTCTAACAGCTAACACACGTTTACTGACTCCCTGCCTATACCAAATTTAATATATGTTGCAGGACATGTATGTAGAAGATTCAGCTATCCAAAATATTAAATGAACCAGATCTATCGTCATTTTCTGCAACGTAAAATTGCAAAAAATGTAAAAGAATCGGTTTCTTCACTATTGTGACAGTTTGCGTGTATGTGTTTCTTCAGGTGTATATTTCCTACAATCCTATGAGTTTTACTGTCGCATTTTCTTGAACCAGAATCAAAAGGTAAGAAGCTGTAAGAAATGTTGATGCCAAGAACTAAAATATATCTGGTTTAATTTTGGTTCAAGAAAATGCCAGAATAAAATTCATAGGATTGCAAGAAATGTACTTCGAAGCAATACATGAACGTCGATTGTCATAATAGTGAGCAAACCGATTCATTAGCCTATTTTTTTCAAATTTTACGTTGCAAAAAATGATCATAGTTTGGATTTATCTTATGTTTTGGATAGTTGAGTCTTCTACGTACATGTCCTGAAGCATATATTACGTTTTTCATAGGCAGGGAGTCGGCAAGCATGGGATAAATGTTAGAAAATAGCGAAAAGACAAGTTTTTATCATTTTTCGTAACTTAAATTCATTGTGGGAATATAAGAAATTTCATGACGACATTGTGCGATTTTTCGTTATTTTCATGCATAAAATCGATATGAGTGAGGTGAGAGTTTTTTCTTAAATCAAACCTTAGGGGAGTCATTTTGAACCCAATTAACGAATTAAGCTAAATGAAATTCACGGGTAGTCTGCTCCTTCGTTAAAAACCGTTTATTTTATGATAAACGAATTTAAACGTAGCCGAATTAACGGCTTTTCCACCCAACTAAAAAAAAAATGTTTGTACTCCACTCTATTAAGCATCGCATTATTTCAATAGTTTTTACGGTCACATTTTATAATAAACAAAACGACAGAATTAATCGATGAAAAAAAATTTGATATAATCATTTGTCTGATCAGAGTAGTATTTTTTTACAGATTGATGTGAGTAGATGAGGGATTACATGACTAGACACATAAGCTTTGTTATTAATTGATATTGATTGGAATGGTAGGGACGCATCATTCGTAATATGTACTCCTACTTAGATTTCTTGTTTAATGTAAAATTTTGCGCTCAAGAAAGAAGCTCAAACTAACTAACTGATAAAAAATGTTTGAAACTACAATTTTTCTTCAAATTGAAGATTCTTGTGCAGAAATCTTGCGTTGTCTGACTCCTGTTATCTTTTTCACTGATGAAGTGGATAAGGGATTTCTTACCCAGATAATTCACATTCCCTGACTCGATTCCTTTCATTTTAAATACAAAAAACGTATTTTCTTTTCATTTTATAGTTTTGCTGAAAAAAGGGCGATCAGGTGACGGAAAATTAAATTTATTCTATTTTCTCATAATTATAGAGAAATATTTCTTTGTCCGACTATAGTCGCATTTTCCACTGGTGAAGTGGATAAGAAATTTCTTATAAAAATAATCAATATAATCTAATAACATAACAATTATATTAATGTAGGTACTTCATTCAAGAAACTTTCATGTATCGAAAAAGTATGTTAGAAAATATATTGTCTTCATTAAAATTAGTGAAGATAGGTCGTTTTGAAATAAAAGATGTCAATCTGTTAATCATGCTGGTGACATTGATGTACATTTATTTCGAAATTCTTGAATATTGCTACCCAAAAGAGGGATAGCGTTTTATTTTGCGATTCGATTTCCACGCTGCAATTCACAATTTCTTATTGGACACATGTGTGGTACGAAATAATAAATGCGATGGACTTACGTTCGCTTATCTCTTGGGATACTGGGAAGGTATTGCTCGTGAAGTATCCAGCGATGCACATGAAAGTATGAATCCAGTCGACAAGAACCCATACATATACGAGGGTCGTTCAATAAGTAAGGTAAATTTCTCGCTAGATGGCTCCAAAATAAACTTTGTAGTATATGACCAAGAAATTTCACTCTTTAAACTAAGCTCTACCAAGCTTTAGGCAAAATCGACGCTTCGTTTGCGTTTTGCATACGTTTCGAGTGAGCGGGTTAGTAGTTTACAAAAAAATGGAAAAAGGAGAGTTCTGGGCAGTGATAAATCATTTTTATTTAAAAAATTGGATAGCTGGGCAGATTAAAGCCAAGTCAGGCGAAGTTCACGGTTCATTTTTGGATAAACGAATTCAAACGTGGCCGAACCACAAGTAAAGATGATGCGCGCTCCGGGCGCCTAATTGAGGTCACCACATCGGATATGGTGGAAAAAATTCATCATATGGTTATGGAAGGTTGCCGAATCAAGGTACGTGAGATTTCTAAGGCTGTAGGCATCTCCACCGAGTGAGTCTATAACATCTTGCCTGAATCAAAAGCGCAACCGAAAGGACGTTTGAGCGCAGTGTTGAGCGAAGTTCAATCAGAATCCGCAGGATTTTTAGCGTCGATTCGTGACTGTGGATGAAACCTGGATCCACCACTATACACCCAAAACGAAGCAGCAGTCAAAGCAGTGGGTACTGCCTGGTGAAAGTGCGGCAAATAAGGCGAAGACTGTTTTGTCAGCTGGGAAGGTGATGGCCACAGTACTTTGGGACTCCCGAGGAATTATTCTCATTGATGACTTGGAAAAGGGTAAAACTGTAACAGCAACGTACTATGCATCATTAGTTGACCATTTGAAAGCCGAGTTGCGAAAAAGTACTGACGCACTAAAAAGTGCTATTTTATCACGACAACGCTCCGGCTCACACTTCCGCAATCGCATTAGCAAAAATACACAAACTGGGCTTCGAATTGATTCCTTATCCACCCTATTCTCTAAGAAGTGATCGATGCCGTAAATGCGTATTTTGCAGACCTCGAGAAATTTCACTTTTCTAAAGGAATGAGAAAATTTGAAATTCGCTGGACTTAATATGAAGCTCTTGAATGAGGCTATGTTGGAAAATGAAGGTAAACACTTTAAAAAAAAATTCTTTTACTTGCTTTTTTACCAAACTTATCAAACGAACGTCGTACATTGAGCTTACTTTAAAGCTAGGGCTTGTACTCGTATACATATTTATGTCTATATCGGTATATCCGGTGATATAAACTGAATGATGAAAAATGTCAACAGCTCAAAAAAGTGAATGCGAACATTTCGAAAAATTAATTTCAATTTTTAAAACGAAGTACCGTTACAAACGGCGTGCGTATGTTATTTGAATCACTTGAAATCATTTGAAGTCTCTACTTGCAAATATTAAAAATTAGAGTTTTGAATCATGACACAAATTGCCTCAATTTTCTACGATTTTAATTTATAGTTAAATTGTTAAAGCATAAGATTTGAAATTGATGAATACTAAATGTTTAACACTCAATGTTTTTACGCTTCAATTGTAAAATATGTGTATTTTTTTAAGGGACAAATTTTTGATTAAGTAGCAATATTATTTTCGCGCTAAAGCGCGCGGAAACAATTGGTTTTGCTAAAATGCGCAAATATAAAACAAAATTACCGTGATCCCAATTTTAAATTGTGTAATCTAATCACTTGAAGAAAATGATAATTTGAGAGGTATTGTGTTTGGAATCTTAAATTATTTAGGACATTTTTAAATTTGAAATAATTTTTAAGGTCACAGTTTTTTACTTTTACAAACATTGATTTGGAAAGGGACTAAAAAATTAGAAAGCTACTTTGAGAATATTCAGTTTTTAATGCTTTTTTGGAATTCCCCAAGGTGCAGGATTTTAATATTAAGTTATTACATATACAGTGGAATCGTTCAATTTCAAATATGCATCAGTCTTAAATTAGTCATTTTGAATGCTTCAGCCTGAGACTTTTCATTTTGATATTGTGTCGCGAATTGAAAACGTTATTTCAGTTTTGTAGATTAGAAATTGAAATTTCAAATTTTGCAGATATCTAATTGAAGAATATTCACCCTTAAAGTTTTTATTTCATGTGTACAATTTTCAAAGTTTCATTTTGAATCTGCCAAATTTGCATTGCTCTAAATATGACACTCTTAATTGCGAAATAAACAAATGGAAGTTTTCAATTTTCACACTTTGAAAGCTGTGAATTTTAAATTTTAAAAGCAATAAATTTGATATTGTACCATTTTTCAGCACTTCAGATTATACATTTTTCAATTTTTATTGCCCTTAATTCGAAAATGGTCCACTTTTGAATTGTGAAATTAATTATTTTCAGTTTTGAATGCTTACTAATGAAATTATTCAAATTAGTAAGCCTCTGGACATTTTCAATTTTGATATTTTGTCTCAAATTTAAAACGTTATATCAGTTTTGTATATTTGACATTAAAATTTTTAATTTTGATGTAATTACATTTATTGTGTACAATTTTCAAAGTTACATTTTTACTTTGCCAAATTTTCATTGCTCTGAGCATGAAACGCCTAATTTTGAAAAAAATGAAAATTTTTAATTTTTACTTTATGATAATTGTGAATTATAAATTTTAAAGGATATTGCATCATTTTTCAGCACTTTAAATAAAAAATTTTTCGATTTCAAACGCTTTAAATTCGAAAATGGTCCACTTTTGAGTTGTTAAATTGATAATAATACATTTTTAAATGCTTAGTACTGAAATGATTTAAACTAGTAAGCCTAAGAATAAGAATTTCCTATTTTTATGGCTCCTAAGTCTTTGAAAATGTTCAATTTTGAATATTCCTCATTTACACGTTGTTTAATATTGAGGGCTTTGAATTAGGATTTATTCAAATACTCAAAGTTGTTATCTTAAAAATGTGTACTTGCAAACATTTAAATTTGTACCCTCCTTAGGCCCTTCTATTCACCCTCAAATACAACCCCCTAATCAATGTACCATATATTTTTATTAACTCTAAAAATTATTTTGTATTGCTCTTATGAAATAAATTATAGAAAATTCAGCTTAGGCCTATGCTGATTTTCCTATAATGGATTTCCTATAGTTTTTTCACGATTAGAGGAGAATATTATAGGAATTATTATAGGAAAGTAATTACAGAAAAATCAGTGTAGAAATAAATAATATTAAAATATTAAAAGAATTATAGAAGAAAGTAGAGAAATTGTAAATAAATTATTTATTTCGGACCACTCATATGAAAGTATATAAAAAATGTGATATTTATGAGTATTTATCACATTTCAAAGAGCTCTGTTTATGAAAAAACTCTAATGAAAGCTCAATACTATTATTATTTTTTGCATACATCATATTTTTTCAAAAGATATTAAAAATGTATGACACATTGATTAATGATGATCCATACACAGAAAAATGGTAAAAAAAGTTAATGAACTTCAATATATTGCAAAAATCTTATTTCACTACTTAGGGGGTAGTTTTTAATGGTGAATAAATAATAGTCTTAAAAGGGTAAAAATCATACAGTTATTGTTTATGCGCACCTATGGCCAATGCTATAGTGCTGATGAACTTAAATTTAAAAGTATACAATTTTTGACCTTTAAATGCAACTATTGGCTTTCGAAAAAAATTAACATCAGTAAATTCACTTATTCAGGTTTTTAGTTCGAAGTATTGAGAGCCGACAATATTGTGCTGATGTAAATTTAGAAACATAAAATTTTGGACAATTATTCTTTATAGTTCAAAAAAGAATTTAAATAAATTTAAATTATTTTTTGAACTTTAAAATATAATTATTTTCAAACGATACATTATTCTGAAGGATTGAAAAAAGGGGAAAGTCATACAACTTTTGTAATATTGAAAATTGTTCTGACTTTTTTATTTGCTAACCTAATAAGGTTGAAGACTTCACTAATGCTCGAAATTAAAAAATTGTAATTTTCATAGATTTTAGCAATTCAATTATTTTTACTTAAACTAATATCAGAAGAGAGGAAGATTAAAGCCTTTCTCTTCTTGATTTCAAGTATTTTAAGTATGAAAAAATAAAAAAAACATATTAAGTGAAACAGAAAATTAAAGAAACAACAGAAAATTAAAGAAACATAATAAGTAAAAGTTCAAATACATTTATTTCAAAAATATTAGTTTCTAATTATTTTCATTTTGTTCTCTGCCCAAAAGTGAAATTTCTTATTTTATATTGAACTGTATTATAATAAATTTATGTTATATTAATTTCTATACCTTACTTTGTTTAATTAGCTATGTTTATCATTAAAAAAATTAAATTGGTGCATTTATTATTATTATTTTTTTAACTTTAAATTTGATGAAATTAAAGTCTAATTAATTAACGGGATCTCTGTTTTACATGGAAAATTTTTCGTTGAACATATTGTTGTATCTTATGTTGATTTCCCATAAATTTGAATATATTTTTTTAATAACATATTTTCACGATAGAAACAAAAATTACTAATTTTATGAAAAAATGGTCAATAACAAATTTGTAAAGTTTTTTTCGATAAAAATTTCGTCATTAAACATTTTGTTGTATCTTGTGTCGTTTTTCTAAAAATTTAAACTTTTTATTTTTAATGTTTGTTCAGATTAAAATAAAAATTATGCGTTGTATTAAAAAATGGTCTTCTCGAGATGAACAATTTTGTTTTCTAATATTTTTTTCGTATCTCGTATAGTTTTGCCGGGTTGTGAATTTTTTATTTTAATTCCACTTTTCACAATTTAAAGAAAAAATACGCGTCTCATGAAAAAAAACAGTAAAAAAGAAATTAGTAGGTCTTTGTGAAATGAAAAATTTTCCTTCATAACATTTTTTTCATATCTTGTATAGTTTTGCTGGACAATGGAATTTCTTTGTTTTTTATAAAGTATTCACGATGGATAAAGCCAAAACCGTTGGTCAAAAATGGCTGGTTTTCGAACTCATTCTCTCTTTTTAGGCCATAAAGCAATGTACCAAAGGGCCACCTGATCAGATGATTCCTTCGAAAGTTATCGTATTTATAAACAACGATGACGACAACGACAACGGCAGACACCGAAGTAAAATCCATTTTTTCTCAATCAATGAATCTGAGAACGTCGAGTCTTGACGAATTTCGCGAAAGTCGATTGAATGAAAGCAATACCTTCTCATTGAGATGAGAATGTAAAAAAATGAAGCAATTAAAAAAATAGGAATGAAAAAACAAAAGCATCTCTGCGAACCAACTCCATGCTGCGAACGGAATGTATTATCTGCGTACACTTGTACATTAAATATATTATTAGTAATTACCATTTTGGCCTTGAAATACAACATTTCCTCTTTATACGTATTAAAATTGTAAATATTTCAATATCAACAATTGATAATAAGGAGGCATGTTCAACTTTGAGCGTCTGCTATAGAATATTTCGATTTTTAGTTCTTACATTTACAGTTGTTTCATCTCGAAAGATAAAGCTCAGATGTTCTAACTTTAAAAAAATAAAATTAAAATTACCTATTTTTCAAATTTAGGACTCTGAAATTTCGTTTCGATTTCAAAGTCTTCAATAGTTTCAAACGCGTTTACTTTTGAATTATTCAATCTTGAATTCTTGGTATATTTGAAATTGTTCGACTCCTAATTCTACTATAAAATATGTATTTGATCAATTGTCAAAATCGTGAAATTAAACATTTATCATTCCAAAAGATCTCGAATTCGAAATTGTTTCTTTTGAATGACTCAATTTAAAATTCTGAAAGACCGTCAGCCTAAAGTTGTTCAAATTTGAAGGCTTTCCTCACAATTTCTTATCCTTGCAAGGTTTGCTGTTTGAAATAGTGTAATATAAAAAACCGCTGCAAAGTAGTTTGGTGGGCACCTTCATTGCATGGTGTATCTTTAATAGTTATCATTTCATGAACACTGTGTTTCCTCATAGATGATTGTATTGTTATAAAGAAATAATTCTTTGATATGAATCGGGCTGATATATTTTCTGTGATCGTAATAAAAGACTGCTGTGATAAGAGTATTTTGGATTGTAGAAGGAGTCTGAGGGGATAGAAAAGGCAATTTCGCCTGCGCTTCTTATTATTTGTTATTTTTTATTTATTTCTTATTTCTCATTGCTTATTATTGTTAAATGTTTATTTTTCATTGGTTATAGAAGGCTTTTATATAGTTCAATAGATTCAATTCATCAACACAAATGAATTTAGTACTTAAAATATTGGCCTATTGAAAAACATCAATTGATTTGTCTCATCGTAATGAATAAATTGAATTATCACAATATTGGTACATTCCCAAAGCCAAGAAAGTTTTGCTCTTGCAAGAGTTACAAAAATTCACAAATCTGTACACATTATAACTTCATTTGGTTATAGAGTGCTTCTAAATACATCAATCGTTTCATATTGTCAAATTAAACAAATTCAGTATACATTATGTTGCTACATTCTTAATACTTAGAAAAGAAATACTTATACTCGTGTGAGAATGTGCCCAATGTTGTTCAAATAGTTGTTGGGCAGCAATTTGGCCCCAATTTGGCGTCCCACTTTAGAAAAATGTAATTAATTTAGAAAATATATTGCTTGTATATTAGAGCAGATACACTCTGATCGTAAACATGCAATTCTCTTCGCTACTCTGAATTTATGATTATTAAAACTTACACAATAAAAGTAACATATATACGGACAATTTGTTAGGGCTTAGAATGGCTTCGCCCAGGGTAGGCGCTGCCAGTCAGGCCCCAGCTAATTTTCCCACACAATACCACTGCTACTAATGTTAAGATGAGCGATTTTTTATTCATATAATATGGATAAAAAACGTCGTGTAGAAGAGAAATTGTGTTCCCGAGTAAACAAATTGTAATTTACGATTTTTTCATTGATCCAAGAAAAATTAATTTTGAAAAGTTATTTTGGCCCCCCGAAATCTTAGGATATTGATCGATTTGTGTCAAGCTTTCGGAAAGGTTATAAGCGACCCAAAATGATAGTTTTCCTTTCTAAGCCATTTTTGATTTGCAAAATTTTATTTTTGCGACCTCCCCTAGCAAATGAAAAAAAACTGTCTATAAATATTGTACCCTCACCTAGAGAAATATTCATGCAATTCGATATCATTTTCAGCTTAACGAAAGTGTTTCTGACTTAACAAGAAGTTTTATTAGCACAAAAAAACATTTTGTTGGTCCAACAAAACGTTTTGCTATGCAAACAAGAATTTGGTGGAACCAAGAAAAATATTTGTGGCATAAGTACGAACGAAATTATTTTGTTGTGCCAACAAAATATTTTTCTCAGCGTATTATATACATTTCCTCTGTTTAGGTTTTTATACATTCTGAAATTACCCGCGCTTTTTCGTGACCTTATATTGACCATTTAGAACGTGGCAAGAAGCCATGTCAGTGCCCTCATTCGTTCATGCTATTCTGTGTTGCTTTTGTTCTTTTGGAAGACACGTAATGGCGTAAGTCGTTCGAAGGCAAAATAAAGGTTCAAGTGAATAATAGTGATTTTTAATTAGGATAGTCAAAATTAGTCTGTAGTAATACTTCTGAGGTCTGTTTTTCGAAAAAGCATTTCAAAAGAAGGATGACGGAAGAAGAATGTGTTGACAATTTCATTCTTACAGTAACCTATTTAAAAATACTAATTTTCCGCCTTATGAAACAAAATAAAGTTTGTATACTACATTAAAATGAAATGCATAAGTTCGTTAGATAAAAAAAATGCATTATTAATATAATATCAATGGAAAAATCCTTTCATAAGTTAATCAGGCATAATTAAGATAGCTCAACTGGATCCCCTAATTGGGCATAGGTAAAACTTACCGTTACAAGCGAGACCATAGCTCAATCTGGGAGAAATTGGGGTGCCTAATTGGCAGTTAGGCAGCCTGACTGGGACCTATTCTGACCTCAATCGACTTTTCCACACGGATAAATGAAAAACTGAAAAATTGAAAAATTCTCAAAGATGAAAATTTTTGTATGGAGTTAGCTATAAACATTCTATGGGATCATACGAACTAAATACGACCTTTTTGTGGAAATATCTGGCTTACAGAGTCTGGCATTACTGCCAATACTGTGATAAAATTTTTTGGAAATTTTCGAATCTTTCAAGTTCATTTTCTGTGATTCTTACGATATTAAATGCACGAACCTCAAAATTTTTTGTTAAAAAAGGAGGTATTTTATTGAAATCGATGTATACATTTTTTTCTCTAATCTAATCGAAATTTCAATAATATTACATTTAAGACGATTTTTGAAAAAAATATAAAATTAAACAGGAAATTTATTCTCATCCGATCCGACTCTAAACTTAATAAATAAAAGGCATCATTTAAGATCACAGTTTCTCCAAATTTTATGACCTTAGCTCTACTTGTTGTCACGAAAAGAGTATTTTTGAGACGCACACACACGCACACACACTTTTTCTCAAAACCTTATTTCCGGACTCCAGAGGTCGAATTATGTCAAGGTATGTCAAAGAATGAAGTTCGAAAATTTTCATCGCTAGAAAGCTTCCTCTATGAGGAAGCAATTATTTATTTCTAAAAATGAAAACTTTCCTATGATTGTTTTATTTTAATCGTTCAACTTTAAAATTATTCAATCTTATCAGCAATCATATGCAATCGAGCAATAAATGTACATAAAAATTCGAAGCTTCAAACATGTTCCGCAGAAGCTTCTGTCTCCTTCACATACTAGCACTTATTTCCCGTTTAAAAATTCATATCGTCGCTCTCTGGGGTCCATATTTGTTTAAAGGGCGAACAAAAAGTCTGTACGTGATACCTCAGACATCTTCCGTGCTCGAGATTACATTCGGATTATAAAGTACCTTCACCAAAGTGATCCTTCTCTGTCGGTTCGGTACCAGTCTTAATTAGAAGCGTTGAAAATACGAGATATACTCTTGGTTATATTAATAAGAAAAAGTATAATTTCTCATACGATTCTTATTATGGAAAAGTGTTATTGATGCCTTGGAATTAAATACATGAAACAAAATTTCATGTCATTCAGAAGCATTTACAAGGATCATTCGATAAGTAAGGTACATTTCCCTCTAGATGGCGCCAAAATGAACTTTGTAGTTTATGGGCAAGAAATGAGCACTCTTCAAACTAACCTCTATCAAGCTTTAGCCAAAACTGATGCATAGTTTGCGTTTGGCATACGTTTGAAGTGAGCGTGTCAGCAGTTTTTTAAAAAAATGGAGAAAGAAGAGTTCCGCGCAGTGGCAAAACATTTTTATTTAGAAAATTGGACGGCCGCGCAGATCAAAGCCGAATTACACGAAGTGTAAGGGGAGTCTGCTCCTTTGTTGAAAGCCGTTTATTTTTGGATAAACGCATTTAGACGTGGCCGAACCGCAAATAAAGATGAAGCGCGCTCCTGACACCGAACTCAGGTCACCACATTGGATATGGTGAAAAAATTCATCATATGTTTATGGAAGATCGCCAAATTAAGGTGTGTGAGATTTCTAAGGGTGTAGGCATCTCAGCTGAAGGAGTGTACAACATCTTGCACGAAAAACTTGAGGTTAAGAAGGTTTGTACGAGATGGCTGCCGCGATAGCTGACTCCCGATCAAAAGCGCAACCGAAAAGACGTTTTAGCGCAGTGTTTTGCGAAGTTTAATCGGAACCCGCATAACTTTTCGCGTCAATTCATGACTGTGGACGAATCCTGGATCCAGCACTCTACACCCGAGACAAAGCAGCAGTCAAAACAGTGGGTACTGTCTGGCGACAGTGCGCCAAAGAAGGCGAAGACTGTTTTGACAGCTGGGAAGGTGATGGCCACAGTACTTTGGGATTCCTGATGAATTATCCTCACTCATTACTTGAAGTGGGGTTAAATTATGACAGGAACGTACTCTGCATCATTATTGGATCGTCTAAAAGCCGAGCTACAAAAAAAACGGCCACGATTGGCGCACAGAAAAGTGCTGCTTCATCACGAAAACGCACCGACTCACATCTCCGCAATCGCAATGGCAGAAATACACTAACTGGGTTTTATAATGATTCCTCATCCACCCTATTTTCTAGACATGGCTCCATGCGTCTTTCTGTTTCTCAATTTGAAAACTCGACTCGGTGGCAAGAAATTCTTGTCTAGTGAAAAAGTAATCGATGCCGTGAGTGCGTATTTTGCAGACCACGAGAAATCTTACTTTTCTGAAGGGATGAAAAAATTGGAATTTTTCTGGACTAAGTGTGTAGCCCTTGAAGGAGACTATGTTGAGAAATAAAGGCAAACTTTTCAGAATAAAAAAATTTGTACTTGCTTCTTTACCAAACTTATCGAACGACCCTCGTAGGTCCCCAAAGACTTTACTGTTTCTCAATAGAGTGAGATGCATGATCGTTCAAATGATCCATGGGGATTTATCTGGATTTAAATTTTAGCGTTTGAACTCGAATATTCAAACGCTTCATTGGGAAGTCAAAGGGGTCGTTGTGAATATTCCAAGTTTCGTACATACGTGGCGAGAAATAGTGAGTTATTAAATTTACAAAGTAATTTACAAACTGCTTTCATACCAGATTCTGCTATCGCGCCCTATATGGGAGGATTGAATCTGCTCAACTACCATTGGGAGCATATTTTCCAATTACAGATTTGGATCGTTGATTAAATTATATTTACATCGCTCTGTATCAATCGTGGTTCATTTGGGAAGTGCCCATAGATTGTCTAAAATTTTGTAAATCTGTTTTTTACCTTGTATTTAAACTTCGTTTTTAGAGAGGAACGCAACAAAATATCTCCCAATGTTGTAACTTTTCATTCAAATTTGTTTATTGTGTAAATAATATATGAATTTTATAATACCATACTGCATTGATTTGTATCAAAGTTTTTCTGTCAAACAGGGTATTGAGCGATTAGAAAACTCTGAATTCAGTTTGCCTTACGAATATATCATCTCTAGGACATTATTTTTTTTATTATTATAATTATAAATAAATTATATCTCAGACTTGAGATGGTTACCGCCCAATATGTCGAAAGCACTTTTTGATTTGGATATTTGTACCAAACTGAATATATTGCACGGGGCTATCCCGGTTTATATCATCAGTCACGGACACATTTTGGTAATGCAATCAAGTGAAGTAGGGCATTAAATGCCCATTACACTGAGGCAAAACCTACTGTACTATACCCATAAATTTAATCGATTCATTCAATCATAAGATCAGTTTTTGCCATAAACGCATATACTAATCCACGGGAGATGTCATCAAGCTTCTGGTTCGAGAAAATAACCCCCCAGGTATTTATTTCTAAGGCAGGCCAGTGCATCACATTCACAAAGAACGTAATGAGCTGTTTCCTCGCGAAAATCACACTTATGACAACGTGGGTTGTCTCCAGTCCTCATGTTGGTCAAGAGCTTTCTCAACCTGCAGTGTCCAGTAAGTAGTTCTATTACTACTTTAATGTGCTTCCTTCTCATTTTCAAGAGTTGCTCAACCCTCTTACTCCAGTGCATATGTTTTCTCATTCCCTTCAATATCCTAATGGCCGGAAACCCAAATTAGCGTAACAAAGTTTTTACCGGTCACTTTAAGAAGATTTAGAAGGCAAACTAGACTTGAAGTAAACTCTTCGGATTCAAGAGCATTAAGTGCAGCTTGACTGTCAGAACAGATGTAAGTGTGCTAGCCTTCATATGTCCGCTTACAAATATCCTCCAGACAAATCTTAATTGCTATTATTTCGGCCTGAGATACTGTAGGAAATGTGCCCAGTGCTATTGATATTGAACTCCAGGGCTTCATCCCAAAGATTCCAGCCCCTGTTCTCAAGGAGTCCTCAGAACCGCCTGTGTACCAAACGTGGCCTCCTGGTTTAAATAAATCTTCCCTTCTTCGTTCATGATGCCATTCTCTCCTTTTAGGGAAAATAACCTTAAAGGGTTTCATGAATGATAATTTCCTCAACATAATATCAGTTTCTATGGTGAAAATAGTATTCTCTCATAGCATACGTTCAGTGATATCATGTAAGTCTGTCACCTCAGCATCTCTAAGGCTTCCCCCATTAAAAAGCTATAGACTTCCACCGCCGCAATCTTTCTTACAAAAGGGTGCAGCAGCAGGATGCCCAGAATGACCTCAAGAGCTGCTATTGGTATTGGTGTTGTTTTCATATCACCAGTGATCGCCAGGCACGAAACCCTTCAAGGCTTTCTAGTTGTTTTATAGTACTGATGAGTTCAGTCCTTGGCTACCAGATCGTTGATGCATATGCTATAATTGGTCTGATTATCATTGGATATAACCAGTAAGTAATCTAGGGTTTTAAGCCCCAGGTTTCAGCTATTACGCATCTGCAGAGGAAGCCGTCTTAGCTTCATTCACAACAGCGTCAACATGGAGTTTCCGGGTTAATTTAGGATCAGATATGATGCCTAAGTATTTCGCTGATTTTGAGAATACTACTTCCTTACTGTAGAATTTGTGTTTTTCAAGGTGTGGACGTTTTTTTCTTCTGGTAAAAACCATTCATTTCGTTTTATCTGGGTTAACAAATATGCAACGGTCTCTGCATCATTGTTCAATTATGTTAAGTGCATGTTGCATGAGTTCCACTAAGGTGCCCTCATGTTTTCCTGTCACTAAAATCACCAGGTCATCTACATAGCCCTGAGTGTAAAAGTGTGATTCCTTTAATACTCGAATTATGTCATCAATGACAAGCGCCCCTCGATAGATGATAAGACACCGTCTTGTGGGCACCGTCTTGAGACTTTCGCCTTCACTTCATTGCCATGTAGTGAAGTATGCACCGTCCTACTTCTCAACGTGGAGCGCATCCACCTATTTGCGGTGTTACCAACTTCGTGTGTTTGAGCAGAATCGTATATAGACTTAATCGGGGTGTTACTAAGAGCCCCCTCTATGTCTAGAAATGCTGCAACTGCTATTTTACCTTTCCAAATTGTGTTTTGAATGCAGAATTTCATTGAACTGCTAGCTTTTATCGAGGCGCGGCGCTAGTGGGACATATGCTGAAATGGTCGCCGTTCATGTTAACGCGTTGTCATGACAACATGTAAGCATAGACGGGCAGCCATTTCTGCATATGTCCCACTAGCGCCATACTCGAGAAGTATTGTAACCATTTTCGTACGACTTAAATTTGCTCATTTTCGGTTACACTAGTTTGGTCTTTTTTTGACTATTCTTCATGATTTCACGATTCGCAATCCGTGTTTGAAGTTGCTTTTTCAAAATGCACATACGCTATAATGGCCGTCCCTGTGTGAAGTAACTACTTCACACAATGTGACGTCACTGCTGTTAAAAGAGACACTTTAAACATTATTTGGAGAAACTTGATCGTAGTGGAACTGAGACTTCCTAAGAACGTGCAGTCACTTCAGGTTGTTCAAAAGTGTTTCTTCATACAAGGTCGTTTGATAAGTAAAGTAAATTATCCAGTAGATGGCGCCAAAATGAATTTTGTAGTATATAGGCATGATGTAGCACTCTTCAAACTAAGCTCAACCAAGCTTCAGGCAAAACCGACGCTTAGTTTGCGTTTAGCATACGTTTGAAGTGAGCGTGTTAGAAGTTTTCGGAAAAGTGAAGAAAGAAGAGTTCCGTGCAGTGACAAAACATTTTTATTTAAAGAATTAGACGGCCACGCAGATCAAAGCCAAGCTAGAAAAAGTTCATGGGAAGTCTGTGTCTTCGTTACAAACCGTTTATTTTTGAATAAACGAATTTAAACGTGGCCGAACCACAACTGAAGATAAAGCGCACTCCACAACTGAAGATAAAGCGCACTCCAAACGTCCAATTGAGGTCACCACATCAAATATGGTGGAAAAAATTCATCATATGTTTATGGAAGGTCGCCGAATCAAGGTGAGTAGAATTTCTTAGGCTGTTGGCATCTCCACTGACCGAGTCTATAACATCTTGCACGAAAAAATGGGGGTTAAAAAGACGTGTGCAAGATGGGTGCCCCGATTGCTTATTCCCGATCAAAGCGCAACCGAAAAGACGTTTCAGCGCAGAGCTTTGCGAACTTTAATCGGAATCTGCAGGACTCTTTGCGTCGATTCGTGACTGTGGACAAAGCCTAGATCCACCACTATGCACCGGAGACAAAGTAGCAGTCAAAGCAGTGGACACTGTCTGGTGA
This sequence comes from Melikaiella ostensackeni, assembly GCA_032362435.1. Taxonomy (NCBI): domain Eukaryota; kingdom Metazoa; phylum Arthropoda; class Insecta; order Hymenoptera; family Cynipidae; genus Melikaiella; species Melikaiella ostensackeni. The sequence goes on along the minus strand of JAUMHM010000050.1, from coordinate 12,011,239 downwards.
AAGTGCGCCAAAAAAGGTAAAGACTGTTTTGTCAGCTGGGAAGTGTGACGGCCACAGTGTTTTGGGATTCTCAAGGAATTATCCTCATCGATTACTTGGAGAAGGGTAAAACTATAACAGGAACGTACTCTGTATCATTATTGAACCGTTTGAAAGTCGAGCTACAAGAAATATGGCCACGATTAGCGCACAAAAAAGTGCTATTTCATCACGACAACGCACCGGCTCACATCTCTGAAATCGCAATGACAAAAATACACGAAATGGGTTTCGAATTTATTCCTCATCCACCCTATTCTCCAGAATTGGCTCCGTGCGACTTCTTCCTCTTCCCCTACATGAAGACCTGGCTCGGTGGTAAGAGATTCTCGTCCAATGGAGAAGTAATCGATGACGTATGTAAATGCGTATTTTGTAGACCTCGAGAAATCTTACTTTTCTGGATGAATGAAAAAATTGGAATCTCGCTGTACTAAGTGTGTAGCCCTTGAAGGAGACTATGTTGAGAAATAGTCAAACTTCTCAAATAAAAAAGCTTTACTTGCTTTTTTACCAAATTTATCAAGCGATTTTGTCGCTTCTTGTGAATATTAGAGAAGCTTTAGAGATGATTCACGTAAAAAATTATTTTGTTAAAAAAAATTTCTGGAATTTAGAGTTCATAGGATTTCCCATGCGATTCGCGACACGAGATCGTTGATTTAAAGATTGCGAGAGAGTATCTGTGAAACTTTTAAACAGACATTTCGACATTCACATCAATTATTTGTGATAGTCGTCTTCTATGGAGGCGAACTAAGTGCGGTAACGTTAAAAGAATTACAAAGACGAAGAAATAGTAGTGTCAAAATTGTTACAACGATTTCCCAGATTGTTGTATTTTTGTACGTTATAACTGTTGTTGAAAAGTCTAATATATGTTTATATAATGTAAAGTAATATGAAGTATTTTAGCTGGTTTTGATAGTTTAATAAAAAAAATATAGTCCAAATTTTTCAATTTTTCGGCAATGCCCCTCATCTCAAATTTATTATAATGAATGTTTGTATATTAATAAATGTAGTATATGTACAATGCTAAGTAGTCAGTGTACTATAATAATATTATTAACCACGCTCAGTTACGTTTTCAAAAATAACTGGCAGAGCATTCACTGTCTTTATTCTTTCAAGTTTTTGGTTCACCTCTAAATAAATTTGCTAATAGAGATGACATTTGACGAAAGTTTGAAATTAGTTTCGATTCTGTTTTCTGCGGTGGAAACTATTAACTTCCTACGTCTTGAACGTCTCTGCTCTTGAATTCAAGTTTCACAACTTCAATAGCACTTAAAATTGAGAGTTGGTTGTAAGTTAAGAGAACGTCTTGTATTATTAATCATCACTCAATGTGTTAATCAAAACCTCTCTGACTTCAACAAACGATAATCAACTTGTCATGTTAAAGTAATTTTAATCTCAATAAGATATCAATCTTCAAGTTAAAAATTATATATAATTAGCAGGGAATGGATTTTCATTTCCTAATAATCAAAACATAAACAATTAAAAAATTTATAATAACAAATTTTAATATTTCTTTATTTAAAAGTATAACTCAAAAAAAAAGAGCCTATGTTTTTTCTTATCAAACTATCAAAACCATCTAAAGTATTTTGTATTACTTTACATTATATTAACATACATCAAAATTTTCAATAACACTTAAAGAGTAAAAAATTACAACAATTTTGAAGATATTAAAAATCGTTTTAATAATTTTGACTGTGCTATGTCTTCGCTTTTGTAATTTTTGTAACATTGACGCATTCAGTGTGTCTGCATAGAAGACAATCCATATAGCACACTTGCCGAAAAATCCTGGTCTTTTCTTGGGACTTGGTTCAAGTGGTCGGAAGAAAAAACCAGGTCTGTCCTAGGTTTAGACCTATACTTAGATCTGGGTCAAAAGATAGGTTCATGGCCGCCGAAATTTTTCATTTTTTGTTTAAATTAAATCAGTTTTTATGTAAATATAATGAAGAACGTAGTATTTTTAACAAAAATAGCAATAATTAAAAAATCGATTGAAAATTTGATACTTTTATAAAATTTCATGAAATTGGCATGAAATTGTGCTAAAAAGTGACAAATGATTTTCTTATGTTTTTCAATTTTTGTTTTTCCTAATATGTTGGAAGAAGATTTTCTTTTGATTCAGAGAAATTTAGATACAATCACGCACGAAAGTTAGCAGTCGCCTCCAGATTCCTAATTCAATTTATTAATTCACTCTATTACATGGGAAATGTGACAAATATATTGGTGAATCAAAAGGATTTGATACTATTTTTAATATTTGAAAGTATCATTCAAAAAAAAGATTCCTTCTATCAAAGAAAAATATTCATTGGCTCTCAGTCAAAAAGAAAAGTTTCTTTGATTCAAAGAAATTTTTTTTCATTCAACGAAATGGTTTTCCGTTCCAATGCAAATTTTTTAAAAATTATAAAAGAAATTCTTTACTTTGATGAAAATTATAATAAAGCAACGGTTTCTTTAATTAAAGACAAGTATTCTTCTGAGTGAGAATGTCCTAGAAAATAAATCATGATGATAGTATGAATTATAATTTTTCCTCATCTCGTGTGGACTGTTAGGATTTGAGCAAAAAGTTAGTTTTGTCACATAGTTGTTTTATATCAAAAAAAAGTAAAAATGTTTTATTGGGACAAAAAATATTTCTTCGGATCAAAAGAAATTTCTTTGAATCAAAGAAACTTTTCTTTGCCTAAGAGCCATGATAAATATTTTTCTTTGATTCACTCAGAAAAAGATTCGTTGATTAAAAAAAAATCCTTTGTAACAAAGAAAAATATTAATTGGCTCTAAGTCAAAGAAAAATTTCTTTCATTGAAAGAAATCTCTTTCAATTCAAGAAAACTTCTTTGGTTCACAGAAATGGTTTTTTGTTGCATAAAAAATTTTGCTTAGTTTAAAATGTTTTTTCTTTACTAAAAGATATTTTTGTTTAAATGAAAAAATTAGGTTAAAGAAACGGTTTCTTTGATTCAAGACAAATATTTTTCTAAGTGACATGCCATTCTGCTTTCAATTGCGAGATAAAAAAAGTAAGTCTCCATGTACATAAATGATAAAATTTAATTAACGTTCACGCTTTCCGAGACAAGAAAAAACTGAATTGCGCAATACAAATATGTATCTTAGAAAAATAGGTTTCTTCCCTCCAGTACATTGTCCAAATATGTATATATAATGGAAAATCAGAATAATCTTCATAATTATTTTCTTTTTACATAATTGTATAAAAATCAGTTCTTCCTCATTATTTAGTGAAAATGAAGAATTTTCGGGGTATTATGTTGATCTCGTTAGCGGTGTTCCTAAATTCTTTTGGTAAATATAATTTTCTAAATATTTTAAGTTGATACAGGTATTTGTTAAATAATTATTTTCTACGACCCTTCCGTACAATTTTCAACAAACTGAAAACTACTACTTTAAGTGCTACTCACTTTACTAACAAAATTTTTGTTATCGGACACAAATTTTAAAAATACTTGTCCTAGAATTATAAGATAAATTTTTGAACAAATTGAAAAGTCGCAGTAAAAATTCATGTATTTTGTTAAATATTCATCTTCTTGTTCGAAAATTAAACTGTTTGGTTGAAAACTCACTTTTTTATTTAAGATTCATCATTTTAGTTAAATACTTCCTTAGCTGAAACCTTTGCTATTTTGTTGAAAATTCGCTTTTTTTTGGTTGAAATTTTTTTTACTGCAAATTTAGCTATGTCATTTTTGATTGCAAATGTATCTTTTTTAGTTAAAAATCAAATTATTCGGTTCAAAATTTATCTTTTCGATTGAAAATAAACTTTTTTAACTGAAAATTCAACTATTCCATTTTGGCTAAAAATTTATCATCTATGGATTTGGTGAAAATTTAATCTTTTTTTGGTACAAATTAAACTATTTTGTAAAACGTTTGTTAGTGTTTTTTCAGTTGAAAATCATTTTTTTCCAACTAAAAATTCAATTATTTCATTTTGGGTAAAAAATGTATCTTTTTGAGTTAAAAATGCAACTATTCGGCTGAAAATTGATTTTTTTTTTTGGTTGAAGATTCATCATTTCAAGTGGATTTTTTTTGGTTGAAAATTTGACTATTTTATTGGAAGTTTGTTTTTTTTGGTTGAAAATTAATTTGTTCAACTGAAATTTTAACTATTCTATTTTTAGATGAACCTTCATCTTTTATGGTTGAAAATTCATCTAATTGGTTGAAATTTGAACTCCTTTCTTAAGAATTCATTTTTTTTTTCAGTTCTAGATTCATCATTTTATTGAAAATTCATGAATTTTGTTAATATATCGTCTTTTTAAAAAGAAAGTTCATTTTCTTGGTTAAAAATCTATCTTTTCGGTAGAATAGTCAACTATTTGTTTAAAAATTCATTTATTTTGTTGAAGATTCATCATCATAGTTGAATATTCACTTCTTTGGTTGAAAGTTGAACTATTTTGTTGAAAATTCGGCTTTTTGATAGAAAATGATCTTTTTGGTTTGAAATTCATCTTTTTGGCTGGAAATTCATTTCTTTGGTTGGAAACTTAACTATTCTATTCATGGCTGAAAAATCATGCATTTTGTTGAAAATTAATCTTTTTTATAGAAAATTCATCTGTTTGGTTGAAAATTCAACTAATTGATGAAAAATTCACTTTTTTGTTTGAAGATTCATCATTTCAATTGAAAATTTACTTCTTTCGTTAAAATTACAACTATTTTATCGAAAATTCGATTTTCTTTGGTTGAAAATGAATTTTTCAAACCGAAGATTCAACTTTTTCATATTTGATGGAAAATTGATCTTTTTTCGTTGGAAATTGAACTATGTGTTTGGTTGAAATTTTATCTTCTTCGTTGAGAATTTATCTCTTGGTTGAAAATTCAACAACTTGGTTGAAATTTGAAATACTTTTTCAAAAATTCATTTCTTTCGTTGCAAGTATCACAGTTTTTCCTTTCATAAGAATTTATCAATTTTTAATTTATTGAAAAATCGCTTTTATAATTGTATGATAAGGGTGTTTCCGACGCCTCACTCTGAGCCCACTCCGAGTGTGCAGGGGTGCTCAATCAGAATTAAATTAAATTTCCTATTTCCATGTGAACTACACTTTAATTTATACATTGTACATTATATTATTATTTATACATTATATTTTTTAAAAAAGTCAAAGAATTTCACAGAATATCTATAAATGTTTATCGATTTAAAAAGATTTCAACAGATTTTGAGAGACTTAAAGCGTTTTCAATGAATCTTAAACCATTTTAGGCCATATCACAAAACTTTTAAGGGTATAGATGAATTTCAAAGAATTTTTAGGAACTGCAACGTATTTTAAAAGATTGTGCAGGGATTATCTAAAAATATTTTTTCGAAATATTATTTCAAAATATTTTCAAAATATTTTATGAAAAATATTGGGAAGTATTTCAAAATATCTCAAGAGATTTTACAGCACTTACAAACAGATTGCAAGTAATTCTAAAACATTTTGAGGGATTTCACAAATTTTCTGAGAATTTTATATGATCCAAGAATATTTCAAGAGATTTCCAAGAATGTTTTGAGATTCCGTGGCCTATGAAAGAATTTTACAGGATTTTTATGGATTTTAATCAATTCTAGAAGACTTCAAGGTTTTTGGAGAAATTTTGACGATTGGTTTTAAAGAATTTCACAGAATTTCGAAAGATTTCTAGAGACCCCAAAGTATTTTCAAAGATTTGAAGAATTGTCGAAGTATTTCCAAGTAATTCAAGGTATTTCACAAAATTTCAAGTTCTTTCTTAAGATTTCGAGAAGTTTCACAGGATTTCTAGTAATTTTCAATCATTTTAAGGAATTGACAGAGCTGCCCACAGCCTAATTTACTTCGGAAAAGTGAAAAAGTGACCTAATTAAACCGAAAGAGTGACTAAAAGTGACTAAAATTCACAAAAAGTTCCTAATGTGCATTCAAAATGTAACTAATGTTCTTTTGGATTCAAAAGAATTCGATGAAACTCATAAGAATTCAGAATAAATTTTAAAAAGTCCAAAAAATTTCATTGATTTCATTAAAATTGGAGTGAACAGAATGCAGAGCAAATTCAACAAAATTCAGATGAATTGAAAAAAATTCAAAAAATGAAAAAAACAATGAATTAAATAGAATTCGAATGAATTTGGGTGAAATTAAAGGAAATAAGGAAAATTCAATGTTTATAAAAATTTGAGTGAATTGAAAACAGTCCACAAATATTTAAAACATTCATTGAACTTATTAATTTCTGAGTAAATTTAGAAGAATTTAATGGAATGTAAACAAAATTTAATGAAATGTCTAAGATCTTAAGGCGAGTTTAAAGGAGTTCAGAGTGAATTGAAAAAAATTGATTAAAAAAAACCCATTGAATCAAGTAGATTTGAGTGAATCTAGAAGAATTCAAAGGGATTCAAGAGAATTCGATGAAATTTATACGAACTCAAGATGAATTTTGAAGAATTCAGGTGAATGGGACAAAATGTTTAAATCCCAAAAATGCCATCGAATTCCAATAAATGGGAGTGAATAGAATCAATTTGATAAGAATCTAATAAAATCTGTAAGAATTCAAGGTGAACCTAAAAGTCTTCAGCGTGATTATAGTGCAAGCTAGTAACTTTATCTTAAAAAAATGACTAAAAGACTGTGTGGCTGCCCTGCGATTTTCAGAGGATTTCTAGGGACTGCAAAATATTTTAAAAGATTTCAATGGGATTCGAAGAATTTCAAGTAATTTCAACAGGCTTGAAAAATTATGAGGCATTTCAAATGAATTCAAAAAAATGTATGAGATTTTACGGGTTTTCAGAATTTCTCAATTGATTATGACGGATTTTCAAAAAATGAAGTTTTTCGAAGTATTCAAAATAATTTAAAGGGATTTTATGGGTTTCAGAGAAATTTATATCATTTCATGAGCTTTCAGAAGATTTCAAGGCATTTTAAGAAATTTCGCAAGGTTTAAAAGATTTCAAAAGAATTCGAGAGTGGTCACTCATTTATACTAACAATAAGTCACAAACGGCACTTCTACCCTACATTTTTATTTTAAAAATACGTAAAAATAAGAAGAAGGATAATAATCGCGCGCATAGCGCGTGTTTGTTTACTAATATTATAAATGTTTACGTCCATATTAAAACAGCCCTTTTTGTCACTACGAAAATTTGTAATTTCATTAAAATTAATGATCTGAAATGGCCTCAAAATATTCTCCATAAGTTTCAATAAGTTTTGCTTACCGATTGGATTAAATTTATAATAAATTGCTGAAAATAATGCTTTTCATATCAAAATGAATGGGAGGTATGCCTTGTATTATAGGGTAAATATATATTTACATTACATGTGAAAATGATAATACATATAGAATTACATACAATAATACAAGATTAATAGTAGTGAAATTGAAAATGTTCGTATTGTAAGCGCGGTAATGTCTTCAAAATTCTTATTTGTTTTGTAAGGTTTAGAGCTCATTCTTCAATAAACAAAAAATAATTTCTAGGGGTGAAAGAATTTTTCACCCTTGAATTTGTATTTTTTCTTAATCGAATTGTGAGAAAATTCTCTTTCAGACTAGGATGAAGTTATGTACGTTACATGTAAAATTGATAATAGAATTACGTAATACAAGATTTAATTTTATTACATTTATAACATTTATTTTCAGGAATTAGAAACGTAATGAAATCGGTAAGTTAAACTTATCGAAACTTATAAAAACACAGGATTGAAGATTAATTCATAAGATTTCAGAGTGAATTCAAAACAAGAAATTCACATGAATTGAAAAAAAAAGCCAAAAAATTTCATCAATTTCAGTTAAATGGGAGTGAGTTTAGAATAATCGAAGGGAATTCAGGAGACCTTGATGAAGTTCATAAAAATTTGAATAAATTGAACAAAGTTCAAAAAATAAAACAATTTTCATTGAATTGAGTAAAATGGGAGTGATGAGAGTTTGGGCGAATGCAACAGAATTGAAATGAATTAAAAAAAAAAACAATGAATTAAATGAAATTCGAGTGAATTTAGTGGAATTGAAGGGAAATGAGAAGAATTCGATGAAATTCATAAAAATGCAAGGTGAAGTTTTAAAAAATTCAAGTGAATTGAAACCAATTTAAAAATAGGGACTAAATTCATTGAATCCATTAAGTTTTCCAGTGCGTTTAGGAAAATTGGAGGGAGTTCAAAAGAATTTGATGAAATGTCTACGATTCAAGGTGAGTTTAAGAGACTTTAGGGTGAATTATGAAAAAAAAATCCATTGAATTGTGTAAAATTGAGTGAATTTAGAAGAATTCAAGTGAATTTAAAAGAATTGAGGGTAAAAAAAATTTAAGAGAATTCCGAAGAATATAAAAGAATTCAGGGTCAATTCTGAATGAATTAAAATGAATTGCGAAAAATTTAAACAATCCAAAATTCTTCATTGATTTCAGTAAAACAGGAGTGAATTTAGAAGAATTCAAGGAAATTCCAGATGATTCGATGAAATTCATGCAAATAGAAGATGTATTTAATAGAATTCAGGGCGTATTAAAGAAAAACTCAGGTGAATGCAGCAAAATTTCTTAATTCCAAAATATTCAATTGAATTTGGATAAATTTCACAAGAATTGGAGGTGAATTTAAAAGCCTTCAGGGTGAATAAAAATAATTGAAGTTACTAAATCTCAATAGTTGTTATAGAACACTGTTCCTTTTTTGATCCAGAACATTTATGTGCTTTATAGAGGTTATGTTTTTACTCCGATCTCCTACTCGTACCTCGGCTGTAAATTCATGCTTGTTTCACTCGCTGCAAGATACTTCCGAAATTTGTCGAAACATCGATTAGCTTATCACATTAAAAAGGCAATAGACTGTCGGGGAAAATTTATAAGCACCGCTGAACACTCAGAGTGAACTTCCAGTGACACGTCGGAAACACTCTAAGAGTAGTATAGCAAGGAGGTTCCGGGAACACTTACCGACCGAACGGGGATTCTCCAAGTTACCGAACGTCGTTATTACCATCGGTAGGTAATGCAGATTCCTGGCATTCATTTGGCTCGACGATATATCAGGGTTCTGCCTTACCGAAATTTAGCCACGCGGATGGTGACGTCACTTGCTGATAGAATTTGGGAAACTAAATAAGAAGCACTTGCGTGGCCCTAAATTTGTATAAGTATAAAACGTGTATTCTTGCATGAATCTGCTATTAAATAGATCAGTCAAATTATCTTATCAAAATCCAAAAAAATTGGTCTTAATATTTTGCTATATTTAAGATATTTAAAAAAAAGTTAAAGAAAATCTTCGGTGTCCCTAGATACTTAGTAAAAAGTAAGAAAAATAGAAAACTTGGGAAAAATTTGTTTTTTCTGTCATGGAAAATAACACAATCCAAAATAATATTCCTTTCATATGTTTCCACAATAGCTTCCACTGCTCTAAACATACTATATTTTTATCAAATTGTTTTCAAGATAAGATAAGATAAAATAAGTTTATTTCTTGTATTCGTAGGTTTTTAGGGGTCCTTCATGAATTACGCAAAGTGTTTTCCTGAAATCTTCAACCCGTGAAATTTTATAATTATTAGCATCATCAATCGCGCGTTTGGAGTTTCTCGGTTTGAGGGAAGCAATAATTTAAAATATAAAATGAAAATTTCGAATAACTATCGATATGTTAAAAGTTTTCGAACACTTAATCTGTTAAAATTATCTAATTTTCCTTAGAATTTTTTTAGAATTCTACAAAATTAAAAAAATTGCCTTAAAATTTTCCAGATTCTTTTTCAAAAATTTTGGAAATCTGTTTCAATATTCTCCTAAAATTATTTTCTCAAAATAATAAATCATTTGAAATGGTCCTAGGAATCTTAAAGAAGAATTTTATTCTCTTGAAACCTTTCAAAATTCTTCGGATTTTTTTTCAAAGTATTCAAAAATCTACATTTTGTTTCAAATTGTTCAAAATCGTTTCAAAACTTTCAAATATCTCTCAAGCTCATTAAAACTTTTTCAAAAATTTGTAATGTTGCAAAATAAAAAAATTTTGCTTTAAAATTTTTTACATTTTTTTTCTGCAACTTAGAAAATCATTTGAAATGTTTGAGAACCTTTTTCAATTTTTTCGTAAAATTCATTTTTCAAAATAAAATTTCACTTCAATTTTTCCCAGGAAACTCAAGAAATTTTTTTTTATTTCCTTAAAACCTTTCAGAATTTTTAGAAAGCTTCTTTTTTCGAAATCTTCAAGAATCTACATTATGTTTTTGAATTGTTTGAAATCTTTTCAAATTTCAAATTATTTTCGAAGCTTTTCATAATTTTTAAATACCTTCTGAAATAATTCAAAGTTTCCCTAATTTTTTCTTAAATACTGCAAGATTTTAAAATTTGTTTTAAGATCTTCCAGATTCTTTTTCAACATATTTTGATATGTTCAAAACATAAAAAGTAATATTTTAAAATAAAACCTAAATCATTTGAAATTTTTCCAGAAACCTTAGACTCTTTGAGAGTGTGAAAAAGTTTACAAATTATAGTTTGATAGTAAAATGTTAAAGAGAGAATTATTTCCCAATATTGAAAAATTGGTAATAGTAGGCAGCGAGGGCCTCCAAAAAAGGGTTTTGCAGTCCATTGGGTAGTTAATAAAATCTTTCAAATCTTCCTCCCTCCCCTCCTCACACTCCTTATCATTTCCTTCTCCCTGCACTACCCCTGTCTATACCTTTCTCCTCATTTTCCCTCATTTCCCCTCATCATCCTCCCCTCACTTCCACTTACTTCCCATCATTTTCTCTTATCACCCACCACTCACTTCTCCTCATTTTCCCTTACTTCTCCACACTTCCCCTAATTTCCCCTCCCTCTCGACGCACTCCCTCACTTACCCTCACTTTCCCTCATTCACCCTTACTTTTTCTCACTTTCCCTCACTTCTCCACCCCTCAACTCACATTACCTTACTTATTCTTACTTCCCTTCATTTTCCATCACTTCTCCTTGACTACCCTCATTTTCCCTTATTTCCCTTACTTCTCCTTACTTACCACCACTTCCCCTAAATTGCTCTCACCTTCTGTCATTTTCTCCTCCTCTTTTCACTTTCGCTCATCCCCCTTCCCTCCCCCTACATTCCCTCACTTACCCCAATTTCCCCTTAGTTCTCCTAACATTCCCTCATTTTCCCTCCCTTCTCCTCACATTCCCTTACTTACACTTACTTCTCCTCATTTCCCCTCCCCTCACATTCTTTTACTTACCCTCATTTACCCTCTCTTCTCCTCACATTCCCTCGCCTACCATCATTTCCTCCCATTCCCCCTCACTTCTCCTTTCTTATACGACGGACGAACACCCGACCTAAACCATAAGGGTTTCTGCCCGGGGATACGAAACCCTAAAATCATTTAAAATGAAAATTTTCTCCTTTATTACTGATGTTTAGAAACATTCAGAAATAAATTTTATCGTGAATTAAAATGACTTACTAGGAAATTTTAATTTACAAAATTGATGGAGAAAATTCGTAGTCTCTATTAGTAGATAAATGCATATATCATTATTTAATATGGTGAAGGGGTTATGAATAGAATCCTTCTGTCATTTTTAAAATATGTGGTCAAAATTTAAAAACAGAATTGTTGCTTTTATTTTGTGAGGAATCATTCACAATTTGAATTTTCTCTTTTAGAAATTTAGAATTAAAATCTTCATTTGGGAATTGTGATTTACAAAAGTCCAAAATATTCATAATTTTTAGTAGTAATTATAACTTACAATTAGTGTAACACTAGCTGTCCCCTGTGGCGGCGGCTTCGCCGCCGCGGAACGGCCTCTGTAATTGATACTATACACCGACAACAAACAGAAATGCAATAAAAGTTGTATAAAATGATTAAAAAAAACATGTAAAACACATGATGAACAACTTTTGTTTACTTAAGACTAACTTGAATTATTGAGGAACTTCGCGTTTAGAAGTCAAATTTTTTATTGCATTCGATCTTACTTATATTTTTTATCCCAATATTAAGTTTGAACATGTAATACTGGAATGGAATCAACATAAACTTTTAAGTATTTATCGTAGAATTTTGTTTAAAAAAATGCAAAGTCGACAGTGAAATTTTAACTGAAGTTAGAAAAGACTCTGAGAAGGTAAAACAGAATATATGAATTTAAATACAGAAAATGGTAATTGTTTTTAATTATAAAAATCGTACTCGAGTCGTCGAATCCAGTTTTTAGAAATTTGAAATCATTCGTGAAATTCTAGCATAACTTGTAACAAAACTTCTAAGGCAAAGAGAGAAATAAAAAGTTCCAAACAGACAGATAATAAAAAATATAGTTTTGAAGGTAAATGGCTACAATGGGTACATTTCTCAAAAATCGACGAATGTTTTTTTTATAGCTTATTGTTTGTAAAAAACATAAATTCGTTTGCGAAAGGTCAATTTTTCAAGCAAAAGTGTTCAGAAAAAAAAACAGTGACGGGCGCGTTTATCGTCGACATCGATTTGGAACCTTTCAAATACAAATCGGAACCTAACGT
>JAUMHM010000050.1:11977414-11995435 GCA_032362435.1 Melikaiella ostensackeni | reverse complement strand
TGCATAATGGGGGGACCTACAGCTTAAGGTGGAATCCGAACCACCAGAACCTCGGTAAAAGTACATGGAAAAATTTCAAGAGGTACCGGCTCAGGGATCGAACCCCGGACCTCTAGTAGGAAGTCCGAACGCTTAACCGCCTGAGCCACCGAAGCAATTATTATTATTATTATTATTATTATTAATATTATTATTCTTATTATTATTATACCATCAAGTCAAATCTCTTTCGGGGTAAGCCAAACTCGTTTGGTCTTAGTCACGTAATACTACTAGCGATCTAGGAATGTACATGGTAAGGGTAAGTAAGGGATGTGTAGGAGAAGGGATAGATTTGAGATCAATATAAAAGTCGCGTGCTGCTCATTCAAACGACACACTCTCTCAACAACAATACTCCGACACCGATCACTGATCAATCCCTCTAGCAATCACCCCAGGTGAGGAGCTACACAGAGCCATCATACATCACGATCCACACATATACCATGCATCCCTATCCGTGCATACATCTTTTACCTCCTTTACATACATACATCTTTTCATGCAAGCTTTTGTGTTTAGCGCTGCATTCGAGCGAGACGATACGAGAATTAATCGAGAATTCACTTAATCTCGGTTTTCTATGCGATACCCTAATATTGTCTCGTTTTATTCGATCGAGATTATTAAGAAAGCAATCGAACGCAACGAGGTTTCCTAACATTTTTCATAACTTATTATGACAAACTTTTTCATATTATAAGAATATAAAAAATACCAATGTTATTTAAATTTATTTTTCTACAGAAAAAAGTGCATATCAGTATATTCATAATTGATATTTTTGAAGTAAATTCTGAAATATTATCACTATATACTGTGAGACTCAACCAACTTCAACCGAAAGGTCCTTGAAGATAAATGATTTTTTTTTGTATATTGCATTATGATGCCATAGAAGTTTTCTCATATAAAAAAAATCCTTATACAAAAAATTTTTTCAATATTTAAAATTGATATTTTTTGATAATTTTTAAACTATGCGAGTATCATTTATTTGTAATCTGTTAATAACTGGTGAGTAAAATAATGTTTCAACAATTTCCTCTCATGAATGGGCTTTTTCAAATACTATACAAACTCTCTAGATTATATAGCTCTCGTTTTTGAACATAATTTCAAGATAATTTTTTACTCGCATATTATGTCAGAATAATATTCAGCAAAAAAAGTTTTAGTGATGTCCATTTTGATTTAAAGTTGATTCAGGCTCACCGTATATATTACTTAACATTTATCTTTAAAAAATTTGCCTTTTTACTTGAAGAATACTTTTTTTGTCAGAAATACTTCCTGGAAAACGCAATTAAACAAGTTTATATTACTAAAGTCATTAGTAAAGTTTTATTTTAGAAATTATATTTATTTATTCAAAATACTAACGTAAAATAACGTGAATATGCTTTCTCGAAAGAACGATAGTAATCGTACATGTATTGAATATCTCAGCCAATTCTTCAACAAATTATATGCATTATATTAGGCTAAGCAGTAAATATTTTCATTAATTTCAAACAAGTAAATTTATTAAGTTGAAAAAAATTACAGAAACTTTGAGAGTATATTAAAAGGGAAAGGGCTCAAAACTTGGCGAAATAATAATCATTCAAAAAAAAAAACAGAAAATCTTGCCAAGTTTTCAGCCTTTCTCCTTTTAGTACACTCTCAACGTTTCTGTAATTTTCTCAATTTAATGAAATAAAAGATTTAGATAGCTTTAAGAATTACTTAGCAAACTTTGATTTCAATTATTTTAATTTCAATCAGTTTCCATGTTGATCCAAATGTTAATTTTTACCTACAGGAATTTTCGCATTTCAGATGTTTTTGGTGAGATTATAATTATTACTTTATTAAAAATTCATTTAGTTCGCAGTTGAATTCAGTTAGGAAATGGAAAAGTTTGCTTTGTCAGAATTAAAAAAACTCGAAATTAGTTAATTTTTACAAAACCTTACAAAGTCACTTTCACGATGACAGTTCCGATATTGTTGGCCGAAATTGATCTCTCCGCTTTAGAGTCTCATTCACACATTCCAACCGTTCTTTCTTTGGTCTACCTCTGGGTACGCTACCGCTCACCTTACCTAAATAAACTTGCTTCTTCAAGCGTCCTTTATTCATTCTTTCAACACGACCGAACCATCTGAGCAAATTTCTTTCACTCTTGTCAATCAACGTTTCTTCTGCACCACATTCTTTTAGAACCCACTCATTACTTACTTTGTCCATTAGCGTTTTACCACACATATTCCGCAAGAATTGCATGCCAATCGCGTTCACATTACTTCTATCCTTGTCTTGATACGTCTAGATCTCGCTACTATGAAAAAGAAATTTCTGCTTTAATCTTTTAGAGAATCTAGAAACCGGGATTTGGTTGGGCATCCTAAAATAGATTCTGTGTAATTTTTCTCTTACATATACTCGTACAGCATACACTCACAGGTTTATAGTATTTTTCTAATACAATTACAAATTTTTTAGTTCCCTGGAAATTTTATTTCAAGTTTAGGTTTACTCAAATTTAGGTGAAAATGTGCAAAATGTAGAAATAAATAAAGAAAGACATGAATTAAACCAGGAATCGTATGAGAACTTAATTTTACTTCAAAAAATGAGTTGTAATTCATGTAAAATATGCGTCCGATGGTAGGTCATTCTTCGTCATTTTCACAATACATCAATGCACATATGAGAGAGAAGCGTTTAATCAATTTCTCACTATAACAAGTCTCATTACGAATTTAATTACGAAATAAAAACATTAATTATGAAGTTGAATGCAACAAACTGCTTTGTTTAATTGAATTTCCGAGTTCCAGGCATACTTGCTAAACATATCTAAAGTTTGCCAACTCACTGCATGACTCTTCTTGCATCCCTTCATTTTCAGGTTGTAAATTCTCCAAGTAGGAATGTCTAAGCAGAGTCTAAGACCGACTAAGACTAAGTCGTACATCAAGAGGCGGAGTGTTCACGACGCAAGCCTCTGCGGATCGCTGGTGAAGTCTTGTGAAAAGAGACAAATTTCTCAAAGATATAAGCTCCACATTTCCTTTCCCGTCCTTATTCTCTTGCTACAAACTCAAACTGCTAGTGGTAACCTTGCTCCATCTAGAATCCATGGTTTTATGTTCACAAGCAGGAAACGGGCGCAGCCTCTCAAGCTTCTGGCGTTATTACTTGCAGCCGTTCCTGCCACCTTCCCGATGCACTTATTAAACGGCGGTTTTTATATGTTTGAAAATTATATAGCTGCCACGTGAAAAGCTTATTTTATTCTCACTTTAATGTTCATCTCTACATTGAGAAAAATGAGGTTCAAGAATTTGATGTTCAATGCCAGAATCGTGTAATGATTACAAGATTTTAGAATTAGATGCAGAAGACATGGAAAGGAATGTGAAACTACACATTAATCATTAAAGAATTTAACTTCTCCTGTGTAAAACTTTAACTTTCAATAATTTAAAATAAGTGCATTATCTCATCAAAAGTTTGTTTTCTCAAAAAATAATAGGAAGCATAAATTACAAAATTTTCTAGTATGAATAATGGAAAGCTGTATATCATGTCTCAGTTGTCGGGAAGTCTAGTAATCATTCCTGGATGCGCTGCATTCAATAATGCTTGGCCAGCACCGAACCGAGGCTTGGGCGAGTATAGCACTGATTCCTGTTCTGGACTGGATTCTGCACAGCACGTTAAAGAAGTCAAACCGTCGATGAACTGTAATATCTTTAGTTGCCTAAAGAAGGTAATGTCGCGATTGCACTTGAATTAATAAGGTAATTTCAATCTCGATTTTTTTTGCAACTCTAGTTCTGTAATGTTTACCTCGACTACCAGCACTCAAGACCCAATTTTCCACTTCCACTTTTCCCCGTGGATCTGCCACGACCAAATCATGACCGACTGCATGCTCATTGAAACCTGAGCGTTCGAAGAAATATACTAAATTTTCTTATTAACGAGAAATCTTTAAGTTTTGACAACAACTTGAACTATGTAAATCTATAGAAACACTTTTAGAAATAAAAAAATAATGTCTAGAGTTGAATATTCGTTTTTTTTGGTTGAAAATCAATTTTCTGAACTGAAAACTTAACTATTCCAGTTGACGATTTATGATTTCAATCAAAAATTCATCTCTATGGTTTAAAATTCAACTATTTTTGGTTAAAAGTTATTTCCTTCTGTTTGAAAAGCTTACAATTGTAATTTTGATTGAAAATTCATCCTTTTTGATTCTAAATTTTACTATTTGCTTGAAAATTTCATTATTTTGTTGAAAATTCAACAGTGTTCTTAAAAAGTCATCCTATTTGTTTGAAAATTGAATCGTTTTGTTTTCAAAATTCATATTTACGGGTTGAAAATTCAACTGTGTTGTAAAAAATTCGTTTTTTTTTGGTTGAAATGTAAACTATTACATTTTCTGTTGAGAATTCATCTTTTTTAGTTGCAAATTGAATATTTGATTGAAAATGCATGTATTTTGTTAAAGATTCGTCTTTTATTAGAAAAGTAATGTCTTTGGTTGTAAATTTATATTTTTAACTTGAAAATTAAACTGCTTGATTGAAAATTAACTTTTTTCAAATGCATTTTTGCGGGTTAAAGACTCAACTGTTTTGTAAAAAATTCTCCTTTTTGGCTTGAAAATTGAACAATTTGGCTGAAATTTGTTTTCCGCCTTGACGGAAAAATCTTCCTGGGTTAAGAATTCAACTTTTGGTGGAAATTCGTCTTCTTGGCTTGAAAATTCATTTCTTTTGTTATAATTTTTATCTTTTGTAGTTCAAAATGCAACTGTTTGTTTGATAATCAATATGTTTTAGTTGAGGACTCACATATTTTGTTAGAAATTCATCTTTTCGGGTTGAATATAGCTGTTTTTGATTGAAAATTTACATATTATTTGGCTGAGATATCAACTACTACATTTTTTTGCTCAGAATTTATCTTCTTTCGGTTGTAAGTTCAACTTCTTGATTGAGATTTGAACTGCTTTGTTGGAAATTTATTTTTTGTTGTTGAAAATGTATCTTCTTCAGATGAAAATTCAACTATTCGTTCGAAAATTCCTTGCTCCTTTGTTGAAAATTGGTATTTTTTAGTTTAAAAGGAAATCTATAGAATCACTTTTCGGAAGACAAAAAATTAATTTCGAGGGCCAAATTTGGTCGTGACATCTCTGCTTTAGTTTAATAAACATTATGTCGGTCATGACTAACCTACGACTTTCAATAAAAAGTATAACAATTGTCATTTGAGATTCTATATAAGAAAACGTGTAACTTCCATCGTGATTTTGTCCTATTTTTAGTATCATTTGCGTTAGGTTGTCTCCAGTGATCTCAATGTTGGCGAAGTTTTCTCTGCGCTTGCGTCAGGATAGTGCGCTCATTGGTCGCGCGTCAACTGCGACCAATGAGTGAGTGGCCCTAATAGAAGCGAATACTTGAACGGAAGAATAGTTCGTCAAAATTGAGATCACTGATTGCTATCCGTGAAATTGGTTCTACTAGCTTTAAAAAAAATGGTGGGGATGAGTGGACCTTAACCGTCGGTCTGAGAGAACTTGACATGTCAGAAACCTAAAGTGACGTTTATTTGTGTGGAAAGAAGCCCGCAAGCGGGAAAAAACCACACAATCTGAAAGATTATTTTATGTTAGAAAAAAAAGAAGAAGAGAGGAAAGGGGTTAGTGTGGTCAAAAATGAATGACGAGGCCAAGTCAGAGGTGGCAGGTCAGCGCGGCGTCGAGACAATCTCAACGCCGCGCCGACCCTTCACCCCCTGCCAGGTGCCTTATTTCAGGAGAAAGTCTTCTGCCGTCGCGTGTTTGCGAAGGGGATCATAATCTTATTTCCCTAGAGAGAAAATATTTTTGAAAGGTGATAATGATGCAGATTTATAAAATTAAGTGTCGGTTTTTTTATATACTCTGAAAGGTATGGTAACTCAAATTCTCCGTGAAGGACAGAATTCTTAGTATATCTAAGGGTTTTGGTGATACGTCTGAGAAATTTATTTTGAATGATCTGAATTTCATGAATCTTGCTTTTTGACGCACCTCCCCAAATTGTACAGGCGTAAGTTAAGATTGGTCAGATGAACATTTTATAGATTATGATTTCGTATTCAGCTTTTAGACGCGAGTGTCTATTGATAATAGAATTGAGGCGCGATATGATTCCGAGGGATTTTCCTTTAGTTTCATGGATACGCTGCTTCTAAGATGTTTATTTAGTGTACCCCCTAAGTATTTTATGGAGTTTTTCGACTATATTGGTTCATAAAATATTTTAGGTGAATGTATTTTGATTGGCTTTCTGACCGAGAAAAGAAGTGATTCTGACTTTGCTATATTGATTTTCATTCTCCAGAGTTCAGCCCACGCCTTAATCATTCCAAGAGCTTTGTTCAGTAGATTTGAGATTTTCAAGATTGACCAGGAGCCAGTAAGTAGTGCGGTTTCGCCTGCATACAATCCAATTGGAACTTTTAGATTTGCCCAACATGCGCAAGATCAACTGTCGACTGCTGGTGTGGATGGTATCACCGCTGAAATGCTTATGAGCGGTGGTGGATATTTGTTTGTGTGGCTGAGCGAATTCACGAACATGTGAGTTTCAAATGGTGAGGTTTTAAATATTTGGGGAAAGGCGATTAACAGCCCAATCTACCAGGGAGAAGGTGATAAAGGCGACTGTACTAATTATAGAGCGATTATCCTACTGAGTACTGTGGGCAAAATATTTACCGAAATACTCATTGATTAGGTCATGGGAATAACTAAGGAAAAGATCTTAAAAGTTCAATGTACATTTATGCGAGGAAGATCATGCGCGGATAATACATTTAGCTTGAGAGATCATAGAAAGAAGTTTGAGAGTAAACAAAAGAGTTTTCTGTTCATTTGTTGATCTGGAAGAAGCCTTCGATAAGGTGAATAGATCTAAATTGTGGGGTGTCCGGAAAGTGTATGAAGTGAATAGTTGGCTTCTAAGAGCAATAACAGCAATATATAATGGTAGTAAAGCGAGTATAAATGTGAAAGGACAACTGAGCGATTGGTTTGATATTAAGCACGGCGTTAGGCAAGGCTGCGTTATGTCATCCTGGATGTTCAATATATACATGGACCAATTTTGAAGAATAGCTCTCTCAGACAAAGAAGGTGTTGATCTCGGGACGGCGAAAGTACGTGGACTGGCGTTTGCAAATGATAAGATTGTCATGGCAGAATCATTCGAAGATTTGTAGAAAATCATGAGCAAGCTTGATACCAACATGAAGAGTATGGGTTTTGAGATTAATGCAAATAAAACGAAAGTCATCGTGTTGCAAAGAAGGGGTGGAAAAACAGTATGCTACATTGCCATACAAGAAGAGAGGATAGAACGAGTTGATGAGTTCGTGTATCTTGAAAGCTTATTTACTGCTGACGGAAAGATAGATGCAAAGATATTCAGACGTACAAACGAGGGTAGAAAGATTATCAGCGGTGTACAAGCTATCACTATGATAGAAGTAAAAATGTAACGAATAAAGCTAAAATTACAATATATAACTTTGTGTTTGCACCCACTGTGCTGTATGATAGCGAGACCTGGACGTATCAAGAAAAGGATAGGAGTGAAGTAAACGCGGTTGACATGCAGTTCCTGCGGAATATGTGTGGTAGAACACTAATAGACAAAGTCAATAATGAAAGGGTTCTCAAAGAATATGGTGTAGAAGAAACATTGTTTGCCAAGAGTGTGCATCCTGCGTTGGCAAGGTGTTTCCAAAGGACTATCGAACAACCAGATCTGATGTCAGGCTTTATGCTCAAAGGTACCACGTATATGTTGTCTAAAAAAACCAGACGTTCAAAATCCATCTGAATGCCGACCAATAGTCTGTCTCCCAACGATCCATAAGTGCCTTACAGCTGTGATTGCAAATAACATCCTCACAGAAGAACGAAAAGGATGTTGAAAAATCTCGTGGGCCAGTAAAGATCTAGTCACCATAGACGCTGCGGCCATGACGCAAGCTAGAAAACATCAAGGAAACTTGCACGTGGCTTATATTCACTACAAGCAAGCGTTCTCTCTGGTAACACACGACTATTTGCTTGAGGTTTTAAAAGTTTGCAAGATCTGCCAACATATTATCAACTTCTTACGTCGCGTGATGATGCTTTCGGGAACAAGAATCAAGTATTTTGATCATGGGCGACCAAGAATAACTAGATTGATTTGCATTACAACGGGTATCTTTCAAGGAGACTCCTCTAGTGCGTTATGGTTCTGTTAGGCGATGAATCTATTGATCAAAATACTAAACAGTATGTCTCATGGGTTCAAAGTACATGATAACGAGGATGGTCATCAACTGACCCATCTTCTGAACTTGGATGATCTAAAACTGTACGCCAGTTCAAACAAGAAACTGAAGCAAGTGATCCATGTCACAAAGCAGTTTTCCGATGATATCCACATGGAGTTCGGACTAGATGAATGCAGAACAGTGCATGTGATTAGGAGAGGAATAGGGACCGCAGAATTGTAGGACGAGAACGAGGATCACATCAAGGCAAAAATTGAGGGTGAGTTATATAAATAACTGGGTATTTTTGAGTCTAAGGGTATTCAGCATGCGATAGTTAAGAAAAGCCTGACGGTTGCCTTTACTACAAGATTCAGATTAGTTCTGAAGAGTTCTCTCAATTCGGCCGGTGAGATCAGGCCTATTAACACCTATGCCATCCCTATCCTGATGTACACCTTTGGGCTCTTAAAATGTTCGAAATCCCACCTTGAAAAGATAAACAGAACCATCCGCGTTGAAATGACTAAGCACCGAATGCACCACAGTAATTCGGCAATTGAAAGGGTAGTTGTTCCACGATACAAGGGGGGTCGAGGCATTGTAGATGTCAAGAAACTGTGTATATCACAAGTTATACACTTGCGAGACTATTCTAACAGCAAACGCGATGTTGCGCTTCACAACACCATCTGTGAAGCAGATCTCGATTACACGCCCTTGAACTTGTCCTCAGAGGAAGCCTTGACTATCAGGGCAGAAATCATAGAGCAATTAGAAAAGCAATGGAGACAAAAAATCATCCACAGCCAGCTCCTCAAAACGTTCGATGAGCATGAAGTAAACAAAGAGGCATCCAATATTTGGCTGAAAAAGGGCGTCCTGTTTCCGAAAACGGAGGAATTCGTGATAGCGATTCAGAACAGGGTTGTCAGCACTAGAAACTGTCGCAAACATGTGTTATATCAAGACGTGGTTGGTAGGTGCCGATTGTGTGGAGATACCAACGAATTTATGGAGCACATTATTGATGGTTGTCGCGTAATGGCTCAGAGAGAGGACACGCATAGACGTAATGATGTAGCGGGCATTATACATTAACAAATTGCCCTAAACCTAGGACTTTTAACAAAATGGATGCCATTCTATAGATACATTCAGTGTCCGTTTTCGAAAATGAAGACTATATCTTGTACTGTGATGTTACTATCCAGACGGATCATTATATTCGAGCCAATCGACTCGACATTATCATGCGTGCGAAAAAAGGTGGAAGAGTCTATATCATCGACATTGCTTCTCCACTTAACCAGAACTGGCGGGCAACCTGTACAACCAAGTTCCATAAGTATAGCGAGCTAAGTCATGAAGTAAAGACAATATGGAGGAATGTAGAACATGCATCTATTCATCCTATTGTGATTTCGGCGACAATCAATGTACACGCAAAATGCACTGAACATCTCGAACATCTAGGAGTTAGTAGGGTACTGGCAGCAGTTGAAAGAGCGGTTTCAATAAACACCTACCGCATTATAAGAAACTTTCTAGACCATCAGGAAATGGGCGACTGAAACCCTATGGAGTAACAGATGATAGCTCTAAAAAAGCAACCAGAGGCGATAAATGTCACCTTCAGCACTTTCGGCCACTGTATAAGGACAACAGCGGTAATCGAAATAATCCAATTTACCATACTATACACCCAATTTTGTACCTACTACAACATCATCACAAGAGGGGTCAAATATCGTATTGAATTCTTAATATCATGAGCTCATCAGGCACTTGACTTGGTCCGTGGCTGACGATGGGATACCGGGTTCACCCGAGAATAAAGCAAAAAAGACAACAAAGAAAAACATAATACCGTATTTTAGCGTGACGCCATACTTTGACGGTAAAATCAACTCCCAACAGAGAAATATCGTTTTCTCGTCAGGCAAACAATATGCTTTTAGTGTGTAAAGGCTACGAATTCTTTTGTTATGATGTTTTCTTTGATCATACTAAAATATGCCCAAAAGATATGACTACATGTTTTGTTGCGTGTTTGGCATTTTTTGTACCCATGTGCCATGTCATTGTGAGGTTGTCTTTTTACAAAACAAACTTGTGGAGTTTAGAAATTAATTTTAAAAATATTAAAGCAGCTAACAAACTTGTATATCGTCTCAATTTTTTTATATTAAAAATCATTTTTTGAACAAAAATTCGAGAAGAATTGAAATCTTTTTGATAAAATTGAATCCGCTTCTTTATTTATTTATTTTTGTGTTCAAGTGGAGTTATGATTATTCAGAAAATCATTGTTTGAATTCTGATATTTGACTATACATGAATTGACAGCCTTATATTATTATTCCTTGAAACAATAAATGAAAATTATTTTGAAAGATTGTGTGGAAGAGGTTTTGAACTATATTTCTAAATGATAATGCATAAAATTATTAGTTTGAAGAAGAGAATGATATGATACGAATAGATTGATGTAGAATATAGTCGATGTGCTGGGAAAGAAAAGAGGGATTCAGGAAGATATGAGGGGATTCATACTGATATAAAGATACAAAAAGATGGACATGAATAGACTATGTATAACCTTTGGAGATTGAGTTACAAAGAAGAGAATTGAAAAAATAGAGCCACTATATTTAATCTAAGATAATACGCAGAAAAATAATAGGCATGTATAAACAGCGTTAAGCTGGGATAAAAAAGAGAGATTTCACAAATATAAAGGGATAGAAAATATAGACTTCAACAGACGGTGGATAGACCGAGTGGCACAAAAGGGGATTGATAGAAAAGGCGTCGAATTATTTTAACAGAAATTTAGAAAAATATTGACGTGAATGATACAGAAAAGTGGACTTGAAAAGAGTAGACTACCTTTAATTTTCACAGAAACGCAGAAACAGAAAGACATGAATACGCGAAGTATAAATGTTCTGGTCTGGAAGAAAATGAGTTATAGAGAAAGATAGATGGAGAGTTATAGACATGAATTGACAAGGTTATACACCAGGAAATTCCGGAACGACATAGAATTGAAAAGAGGAACTTGAAAAAATAGGCAAAATATACGTACATAGAAAGGTACAGGAAAGTGTCGTGAATAAATAAGGATGGAAATAAGAGATGGAAAAAAGAGGATTCAAAATAATTGATATAGAATTATTATAGTCACAAAAAGAAAGACATGAAAATTGACAAGAGGTATGGTATGGGTTGGAAAAAATGAAGAGGTTGTGAATTGTAGGCGGTAAGTATTGAGAAAGGGATAGAAAAAGATAGACATGAACAGACGAGGAATAGGCTGGTTTACACGAAAGTGACTCGAGTCAAAAAAAACATACAATTATTATTTTGACAAAAAAGTAGAACAAAATTGACTTGCATGACGTCAAAAAGAGGGAATTGGAAAAATATGCTGGCTTAATTCATTCTAAAATATATAGAAAAAGATTTGAAATGGCAATCAATGATAAACTGGGATAGAAAAGAGAAGATTCAGGAAGATAGGTGGACAATTTTATGTTTTACATATATTTATATCTTTCACGGATAAATAAAGACAATAGACGTAAATAGACGAGAGATATTATACAAATCACTTCTAGAAAAACTGAATCGCATATCCAAGAAGTACTTTTCTTCGATCGTTCAAACATATTTCCTCAAGAGGAACGTAAGTTCTTCCTTTCCAATTACCAATTGGTACAAAAAACCTTCATGGTTAGGTCAATATTTGAACCAGGGGTATGCCATGACCCATTCTGTAGTCACAAAAAATTGTGCCATAGTTTGTTCACAGCGTCGGAGCGGCGAACTAGTGGCGCGTCGATCGTCACTCGATTGTCTGACATTAGTTTAAAAAGCATTTCCATGGAAATGTATTCGTAGCGTATAATGTTTATTTATTTTTGAAAGTTTTATTAATAAACCGTAAACCAAAATTGGCGGTAACTACTGAATGATACCCGATTGTACTAATGGGTATAAATCAAAGAAATCAAAGGAAGAAAAGTTCCATTTCTTTTCGATACCGTAAAATTCGCTTGAACAGTGGCAACGTGCAATTCTATGGCACGAAATTTATTTTTTGTACAAAGCTGGACAAGTCGTTTGCGAAAAACATTTTTTAGAGCCCGATATCATTTGGGAGAAACAGGTTTTAGCTCCTGATGGAAGCGTTATGCTGGTAAGTAGTTCAATTTTTATGGTGAAAATTTGTAAACACAATCACATAACCTCTACTCAAGCTTCATAGGTTGATTTTAATCTTTCAGATTTTTCGTCAATACAAGCAATAAGGGAATATCAAAGTAGGAATTGATTTATTCTTCAATACCTATATGAGTATAGTTCACAATCGTAAGACAATAACAACAAATTTTTTTAAAAAATAACCAAAAAAACTGTCAAGAATTTTAAATTCACAGGTGGCTTGTGTTATGCCATCATTTATGGATTTCTTTCAGTCCTGTCGATTTTACAATTTCAATATTTTACAATTGGAAAAAAAATAAAAACAGAATTTTATAAACAATAAAAATAAAAACCATAGGAAATAATAATTCCTGCAAAATCTATGGAGTACAAACTTGTTATTTATTTTATATGTTTACTTTAAAAAAAAAAAAGATAATATAGGGTAGCTCATCACCAAGCAAAATTACGGCGCTTTAAAAAAGATTTATGAACAATAACAAGCCCTATCAGCTTTGTTTTTTGCTCCATGTTTTGATTTTTTCAAAATTATTTCTTCTTAGAAAAAATCGAGTGAAACGAAGGTAATTACATTCAGTATCAATAAATAAATATATTACCTGACAAACTCACTGAGGTTACTAGGATAGTGCTGGACTGAAGAGCTTAGCAGTTTGGATTGTAAATTAGTCTTGAGAAACTTCGAAAACCGTTAAAATTGTATAAAAAATTAAAAATTTAGTTCGCTTTGCAGTGATTGCAATTTAAGTGTATAGGGTGACGATCGAAAATTGTTATTTTTATGGATAAATAAATTTAAAAATTCTGTCTCTGAATGCATCAAAAGTAGGGCAATCATTTTTGTAGTAGATGTTTGTGAAAAGTTGCTTACGATGAACCGCGAGTAAAACCTAACCTCAAAGTGATTATTGCATTGGGGACATAGTTTTTGTAAATAAAAAGTTATCGCACAAATTATTTAAGTTTTTACTGATATGCTCACTGCCTCAATGTAGACTTCTAATGTACACTTTTTTTATTCACACGTTTTTGGGAATGAAATTGGACTCAACATGTTGAACAAGATTAATAATAAACAAGATCAAGAATAAACAAGATTAAGAATAAACAAGACGCAGACGCAGCACTTTATCAAGCGATTTCTGAACTTCCACAACCGAATCGCGGTACTCTCGCTTTTCGGATTCTACACTTGCAAAGAGTCTCGAGCAGACCTTGGCCGATTATAGTTCCCAAGAACCATTAGCTATGTCGATACTCAGCGAAACGAAGATCCAAACTGCGGTAAATAAAGGCTTTTTTAATTCTCGATATATATATATATATATATTTCTAAACAGCATCACAATTCTAGTAATTTCATAATTTAGAATAATGTTTCTCTACGATGCGTGAGACGGTTATGTATATTTCAAAAAAAAAAAACATTTGGTAACGATGTCTGTGATTTATGTCGAATAAAAACCCATGCTTAGGATCATTTTTTATTATTCTCTGAGATTAACTTTATTAAATTCCATTTACAAATAATGTTGTCAATAATTTATAATGCCATTTATTGATGTTATTGTGTACTTCAATAGTTGTATGTAATAATATCAATAAACAATATTACTAATTATTGACAACATTAATAAGTGCAATATTTCAAATTTAAATATCTCGCCCGCACGGCCGCTTGTGATTTTAGTTCCCCCAGTTCTCACATAGGCGCAAGTGCTGCTCCATAAGCGGCCATATTAGAAATATTTGTTTCCAATTTTTATCACGCAGCATCACGCCCGTGGACTCCCATGGTCGTGTTTGACTACTTAATGAGCATTCTTGAGCATTTTGAATTAGGACTTAAAAAATCGTATTTTCGATTTTTATTAACATTCAAAGCAAAAATGTGTTCCTGCTCACATTTTACGATGATTTCAAATTGTAATCGCTCAAATAGCAAAATTGATTGAAAATTGCTCGAATAAAAATTACAGATTTAAATTTCGCGCGAAAATGTATCACCTCAAATTAGAAAGGGCGCTAAAGTCAAATGATAAAAGAAGTCCAAGTAATAAGAAACATATTTTCTTGATATAACAGTATATAATTTAAACAAATATATATTCACTTCTCAGGGTTCCTGGAAGAAAATTCTCAATTCCAGGCCTTATCCAGGGATTTCTAGATTTTCCAGTATTAATTACTGCATTTTTTGAAGCAATCGACCCTATACCCTTTCAAATCCAAAGCATTACATATTACTTAAATAATCCTTAATTATTCACTTGTGGATGGTTGAATTTTAATTAATTAACACAAAATAATCGCAATGTGTATACAATTTCGCGAGCTTATTTTAAATAATGTATTTTCAGGGCTTGTAAATATATGAACGGGTAAAAGAATCAACTTTTTTGTTGAAAATTCATATTTTCGTGTTCGAAATTCAACTTATTTGTAAAATATTCGACTTTTTGGCTTGCAATATCAATAGTTTGGTGAAAAATTCAAGAATTTGATGGAAATTTCGAGTGTATGGTTGAAAATTGACTTTTTTGTTGAAAATTCATATCTTCGGGTTGAAAATTCAATTCTTTTGTTGACAAAATGTTTTTTTGGTTGAAAAATTTATCACTTTTAGCAGAAACTTCGTCTTTTTTGGTTGAAAATTCAACTATTTGGTGAATTTTTTCTTGAAAATTCATACTTTCAGTTTTGAAATTCTACTGTTTTAAAGAATATTCGTCTTTCGGAATTAAAATTTTAATCAGTAGATGAAAAGTCATCATTCAAGTTAAAAATTAATTTTTTTGGTTGAGAATTCAATTATTTTGTTGAAAATTCTTCTATTGGGTTTAAAATTAATTTTTATCTTGAAAACTCATGTTTTGGGATTCATAATTCCGAATGTTTTGTAGAATATTTGTCTTTTTCTCTTTGGTTAGGAATTTCATCTTTGATGGTTGAAAATTCAAATATTTTGTTAAAAATTCATCTATTTTTTTGAAAATTTTTGTTCCTTGTTGAAAATTCATATTTTTTGTTGAAAATTTATATTTTTGGTTGAAATTCAATCGTTTTATAGAACATTCGTCGTTTTGGCTTGAGATTTTATTAGTTTGGTAGAAAGTTCAACTATTTGATTGAAAATTAACTTTCTGGTTGTGAATTTATATTTTTGAAGAAAAATTAATCAGTTTGGCAGAAAATTCAACTATTTGATGAAAATTTAACTGTTTGTCTGAAAATGACCTATTTTGTTAGAAATTAGTTTCTCCAAAAACGATTAGTATTCAGCAAAAGTAATATGAAGAAATGATTAATCTTTCTGTTTAAAAATGCAACTATTGGTTTGAAAATTGATATGTTTTATTTGAGGACTTATAGTAAACCATGTTGTTGAATGTTCGTATTTTTTGGTTGAATTCAATTGTTTCTGATTTAAAAATGAAATAAAAGTATGGTTAAAAAGGCAATTTTTTATTGATCATTAATATTTTTTAGTTGAGGATTTAAATATTTTGTTGAAAAATCGTCTTTTTTGGTCTTTTTTGGTCCATTTCGATTCTTTTTCAATAAAAGTTTAAATTATTTTTGGTTAAAATATCAACTTTTACATTTTTCGTTGACAATTCATCTTTTTTATTGAAAATTCAACTACTTGGTTGAGAGCGGAACTAATTTTCCAATATATAATTCATTTTTTTGGTTAGACATTAATTATTTTAGTTGAAAATTTATCAACTAATAATAATAATAATTGAAACAAATTGTTATTTTACCTTCATACTTAAAATTCGATGCAAATTAAATATAATAATACTTCGAATAAAAGATATTTTCCAGAGAATAGTAAAAATGATAAAAAAAAGTCTGATTCAAATCAGTATAAATTCAGTACTATTAAAGTTACTTTTACAAATAAAAAATTATTGTTACTTACTTCCATATTAGATTTTTTTTTTAATTCAGCACGCTCGAAAAAATTCCCTGTCTTTATAAATGTTCCCTGATTGAATTGAATTGAATGCTAAGCATGTTCTCGAGAGCATTTGCTCAATATAAATTCTTGGGCATTTAAGAACTCTACCCAGCCCCTATGAATGAAGTAGTGTAAAAATTGATTTTGGATCCGCGAAAGTGGATCATTTTTATCTGAAGTTGATAATCAGAATAATGTGCAACGGTTTGATATCCCGGGGTTTAGTGTGGGTTTTCCTACTTGGCGCTTTCCTCAGAGTGAAAGAAGAATAAAATCAATGACAATAAAATACAGGGTGATAAAAGTAGGGTAGATGGTCGAGTTTTATGCCGCGTTAAAATTGACTCCATTTCCGGAGCCTTTATATCTGCGAGGGATATAAATTAACTCATTGAGTGGGTAGTGGGCGGTTGAGGTCGGGTGTACGATTTCTTATTACGAAGTCAAGGAGCTTGCATTTTATTCCATGTTGATGGTTCACAGGATATAGGATTTTTATCTCTAGAGAAATGATAATTCGGTCGTTCTATCAACCCTCATGAAGTATCCTTATCATTTTATTGCTTCCTCACAGAGGAAACTTTGTAACGATGAAAATTTTTAAACTTCATTTTTTGACATATCTTGACGTCATTCGACCTCAGGAGTCCGAAAATTAGATTTTAAAAAAATGCGTGTGCCTGTGTGTGTGTGTGAGGTATGTGTCAGCAATACTTTCGCTATGATAACTCGAGAACAAGTTGAGCTAGGGTCATGGAATTTGAAAGGATTGTAGTTGTAAATGATGCCCATTATTTGTTAAGTTTAGAGCTGGATAAGATGAGAATAAATATTTTTTCGATTTTATTCTTTTCCCAAAAAAAGTTTTAGATGTGATTTTTTTGTTTTTCGATCAGATTAAGGAAAAAAAACATTTTTATGTAGAATATAATAAAATACATCCTTTCTGAACAAAACCGGTTGAGGGACATTCATTAAATTTCGTGAGATTGATAAAAAATGAGTATGAAAAATTCGGAATTTCAAGAATTTTGATCACAGTATTGACAGTAATACCAGACTCTGTAATCCGATTTTTTTCAAATTCCAGTTGGTATCTAGTTGATATAATTCGATAGAATGTTTATAGCTGGGTCATTTCAAATTAACTTCGGAATGCTTGTCCCCGGCTACCTTTATAGGCTTAAATCATAAAATATTATAGTATATATTTTTTTAAGTAAACGGTGTCCTGAAAATGGAAATAATTCTTCTTTATTCATAATGTGTCCCCTAAGGGATTACATGACCTCCATTTCTTACAATTCTTCCGCATACATATTTTATACTAGCTTATCCTTACTATTTACAGTTATTTACAACTATTTACATAAAGTCTTATATCTAGATCCTTATTTCTATTTTTTCGATAGCGCAATTTGGGACATGTCAGCGAACGAGTGAGCGATTGATCG
>JAUMHM010000050.1:11948411-11960238 GCA_032362435.1 Melikaiella ostensackeni | reverse complement strand
GTTTTTACGAATGTGTCTGTCTGTCTGTCTGCCTGTATGTATGTATGTACGTATGTCTGTATGTATGTATGTCTATATGTATGTATGTATGTTTGCCTATGAGCGCGATAACTTTTGAAAAAATTATTCTATTGGACTGGCCTTTGGTACACTTTTTAAGTGTTGAGAACTGAAGGTCAAACTCGATAGCCAGCCATTTTGGATGACAATTCAAAAAGTGAGAGCATTTAAAATTTTTTGAAAACATTTTTTCGAGGTTTAAAAATTATATGTACGGCTATTCGTAGTACTTAGAAAGTCGAACAATTCACCTCATGACTAATTCGATTAAAATAAAATCAGAGTTATAGCATTTACGAAATTCTAATAAACAAACGAAAATAGAAATTTCAAGCCAAATAACGCACTATATGATAAAAGTTAAGGAAAGAAAAACATTGCTTCTTAAGAGCCCTACAAAATTGACATAACAAATTCTTGAATTTTCTTGAGAAACCAAAAACTCTTATTTTGAGCCAAATAACGCGAGATACGAAAAAAAGTTGAGATATCAAAATTGTTGCTTTTATGAAGACCTGTAAACTTTTAATTGAACATTTTTTAGTAGAGAGCATAGTTTATTTTTTATGTATGGAAAATGGTATTGGAACATTTTTAATTCAATTTATGAGCCAAACGACGAGAGATAAGAAAAAAAGTCAAAGGTGTAGAATTTATGCTTTTAAAAGGTCAAATAATCCGTCAATCGACAAGAGGATTTTTCAATCGTTTTTTTGACTACTTATTTGTTTATATGTATCATACACACTTATTTAAGGCATAACAACATGAGGAGCATTTATTTAAGGCATGAAAAGAAAGGCCAAGTTCGTAAATCAGACATTTTTGACCAACGGTTCTGGTATGATCCATCAGAAGCGCTTTTTGAAAATCGAAAAATTTAATTTTCTGGCCAAATTATGTGAGATACGGAAAAAATTTCATGAACAGAATTTTTGGTCTTGGGAAGATGTACAAATCCTCTATTGATCATTTTTCAACAGAATGGGTAATTTTCGTTTTAATCTTGAAAAGATCTAAAAATTTTCCCTCGACTTATTTTTTATAGGGTAATCAGTTTTTTTCCATTCGTGAAAAATACTGTCAGGAAAATTGAATGGAAGTGATTCAAAGTGGTCAATGGAAAATTTGTAGATCTTTTTGAGGCCAATAATTTTTCTGTAAAATATTGTTTTATACCTCACGTTTTTTGGCGAGAAAATTAAAGTTATGATTTTTGAAAGTATGTTTTCTCTTTCAAAGTATTCTGAGATGAAGAAATTATTTTAATTATTTAATTTACTAGAAAGGTACAGAAATTTATGCAGAAAATCGAGCGCGAATATTATGATGAGAATATATTTCTTAAGGCCGATTGAGCCTTAAGTAAATAAATTTCCTTTTTCATTTGAATTCAAAAACAAATTTAGTAATTTGTACATGAAGAACATATAACACCGATCTGTTTTGGTTAAGGATTCAACTATTTTGCTCAAAATTCATCTTTTTTGGCTGAAATATCAATTATTACGTTTGTCGTCAAGAATTCATATTTTTGGGTAATAATTCAACTACTTGGTTGAAACTTGCAATCCTCTGTTGAAAGCTCATTTTTTTTTTTGGTTGAACGATAAATGTTTATCACTCGAGTTGGAAATTTATTTCATCAACTCAACATTCAACTATTTTTTTGAAAATTTGTTTCGCTTTGGTTGGAAATTAATTTTTTAACTGAAAATTTAACTATTCCATTTTTGGTGGAAAATTTATCTAATTTAGTTATAAAGTTCATCTTTTTCATTTTGAAATTCATGTATTCTGTAAAGGATTCACCTTTCTGGTAGAAAGTTAATCTTCTTAGTTAAAAATTCATTTTTTTTGCAGAAACTTCAGCAATTTGGTTAAAATTTTTTTTCTTAATTGGCTCCTTGTTCAAAATTCTTCTTTTTCGTTTGAAAATTCATCTCTTTTGGTAGAATTGTTATGTTTTTTGTTTACAAATGTGACTGTTTGGTTGAAAATTAATCTGTTTTGGTTGAGGATTCAACTATTTTGTTGAAAATTTATCTTTTTTAGTTGAAATATCAACTGTTACATTTTTCGTTGAGAATTCATATTTTTCGGTAAAAACTCAACTACTTGGTTGAAAGTTGCACGGCTCTGTTGAAAGCTCATTTTTTTGGTTGGACGATAAATATTCATCATTTTAGTTGGAAATTTATTTCATCATTTCAACATTCAACTATTTTGTTGAAAATTTGTTTCGTTTTGGTTGGAAATTAATTTTTTAATTGAAAATTTAACTATTCCATTTTTGGTGGAAAATTGATCTAATTTAGTTGAAAAGTTCATCTTTTTCATTTTAAAATTCATGTATTCTGTTAAAGATTCATCTTTTTTGTTAGAAAGTAAATCTTTTAGCTTAAAAATTCATCTTTTCTGCAAAAACTTCAGCAATTTGGTTTAAATTTTTTTCTAAATTGGCTCCTTGTTCAAAATTCTTTTTTTTCGTTTGAAAATTCATCTCTTTTGGTGAAATTTTCATGTTTTGTGGTTAGAAATGTGACTGTTTGGTTGCAAATTAATCTGTTTTGGTTGGGGATTTAACTATTTTGTTGAAAATTCATCTTTTTTGGTTGAAATATTAACTGTTACATTTTTCGTTTGAGAATTCATTTTTTTGGGTAAAAATTCAACTATTTGGTTGAAAGTTGCACTACTTTGTTAAAAATTCATTTTTTTCGGTTGAACAATGAACAATCATGATTTCATTTGAAAATTCATCACTTCAGTTCGACATTTAATTATTTATACTGCTTGAGTGCCACGTTCTGCTAGCCTGAAATAACTTGTACTACTTGAGATTCTTTATTCTGACCTCAGTTGACCTATACTACTTGTCACCCTTTATTCCGACTTCACACGATTTATACTAATTGAAATGTCTGTCTACTTTATGTTTACTTTATGTCTGCCTGTAAACTACGTTTACTACTTGATCCAATGACGTGCTTCGAATGACTTGAACCCCTTTTGAGATTGATCCGTCCTCAAGAAAAACAATCCAATAAACTCAGTTTAAAGAGAAGACTGACATAAATTGATTTATACTACTTGATGGTTCACTTAGAATAACTTGTACTACTTGGAATTCCTTATATTGTCATAAACTTATTTATACTACTTGAAACTTATTATGTCTGTCTATTAACCATATATACTACTTGATGCCTTTTCTGTGAGGCAACAAAAGGAGTATGTATCAAGTTAGGTCAAACATTTTTTAAATTCATTCATTGTCTTGAAAACCAAACAAATAAGCCTACTTTATTTGGGACAATTAAATTATTCGGTTGATTTTTTAGAGAACGGGTAAATTTCAAGATATAGCTGACCTGCGTTGACTTATGCTACATAACATTCTATTATGTCTGATTAAAATAACTTTTACTACTTGAGATTCATGATATTCAATTAAAATCATTTATGCTGCTAGGAACACGGTCATTCGAAAAATTGTGGTAAAATTTGCAGAAAGTAGAAAGGCTATTGATCATTTCGTGTTTCTAATGTGTTCCTAATGAGTTCACTTTATGAAACGCTTTGAATTCCTAAGATTACAAGTCGAAATATATTGCATTCTCAACAAAATAATTGAATTTTAAACCAAAAAAATTTATTTTCTACCAAAAGAGATCAAATTCCAACCAAAAAAAGACGAATTCCCAACCAAAAAAAAAAACGAATTTTCAACCAGGAAGGATTATTTTTCTACCATAAAAGATAAATTTTCAAATGAAAAGCACGAATTTTCAACAAAAAAGTTTAATTTTCGACCAAAAATGATGACTAGTTGGATTCAATGAAAAAAGACGAATTTTTAGCAAAATACTTTGATCCTTAACGAAATAGATGACTTTTCGACGAAGAAGACTAATTTTCTGCCCAAAAAGACGCATTTGGACAGAAGAATTTAGTTTTCAAGCTGAGAAGTCGAATGTTTTAGAAAACAGTTGACTTTTAAACCGGAAAAGATGAATTTTAACAACAAAGTTAATTTTTAATCAAGAAACATGAATTTTCAACCAAATACGTTACTCTAGAACCGTAGGGTTCTTCCTTGAACTTTAGAAGTCACTTGATTTTTATTTGTTTCCTATTACTTCGCATAGAAAACAAATGAAAATCAAGTGACATTTGAAATTCAAAATAGAACATTATGGTTTTAGGGTCACAAATAGTTGAATTTACAACTAAAAAAGATAAGTTTACGAACCAAAAATGGAATTTTGGATTTTTCCGCTCAAAAAATTAATCTTCAACAATAAAAAATGAATTTTCTGCCAGTTGAATTAACCAAAAAAAAAGTTTTCAATGAAATAGTTGAATCTGCAATCGGAAATATTAATTTTTAACAACAAAAATTAATTTTCCGTCCCAGAATACGAATTTTATACAGAAAAAAATTAAATTTTTGAAAAAGTAGTTCAACTTTCACCAAGTGGTTAATTTTTCAACCAAGAATGATGAATTTTTAACCAAATAGTTATATTTTCAACCAAAAAAAAGAATTTCATACCAAGAAAATTATTGTCCTATCAAGAAAGATGAATTTTCAACAAAACTGTTGAATTTAGAAGCCAAGAGGATGAATTATCTACAATAGAGTTGAATTTTCAAGCCAAAAATATGATTTTTTAACAGAAAAAGTTAATTTTCTACCAAATACTTAAATTTTAAAATGAAAAGTTTTATTTTAACAAAATAGTTGATTTTCCCACCATAATAGTTGGATTTTTAACCAAAAATATAAATTTTCTACAAAAAACTTAATTTACAACAAAATAGTTGAATTTTCAATCAAAATGATGAACCTTCTACCAAAAATAAATGTATTTTTTGAAATTTTCAACCAAACAGTTGCATTTTTCGTCAAGGAGGTCGAAATTCTAAACGAGAGAATTAACTTTCTACTAAAAGAGACGAATTTTCAACAAAAAAAAAACATAAATTTTCAAACAAATAGTTGAATTTTTAACAAAAAACGGAATCGTTGAATTTTCAACCAGAGAGATGGTTTCAACTAAAATAATGAATTTTCAACAAGAAAAAGTATCTTAATTTAAAATCAAAAACAATTGAATTCAACCGGCAGAAACGAATTTCTAACAAAATAGTTGAATCCTCAACTAAAATAGATCAATTTTCAACCAGAAATTAAACGAATTTTTAACGCAATAGTTAAATTTTGAACCGAAGAGATGCATCTTGAACAAAAAAATTAATTTTTAATAAAATATTTTAACTTTCTACCATAGAGTTGAATTTTTGACCAAAAAGAGAGAACTTTTTAACAAAATTGTTGGACTTTCAACAAAATAATAAAGTTTTCAAGTTTCTATTGGTTTCTATCAATTCAATTCGCATTGAAGCGAAAAAACGAGAAAAAGAGGAAATTTCTTCAAAACAGGGAAGAAAAGACGAATTTTTGAAAAAAGGGGTCAAGATGGGAATAAGGGAAAGAGTGTGAAGTCTGAAATATGAAAGTGATGTTCAAACTTATGAAGTTCTTATTGAGCTGTACCATTACAGGGCTATCTTGTGCAAAATTTGCACACTTTGTTCAAATTTATTATCACAAGACGTATTAAATGTTATCTAAAATCGTAACGTTACTACCAATGAACCCCCCCCCCCCCCACCCACTCTGTTACCAACCGTAGTTTTTGCACCGCATCAGTTCGCAGTGGGCTAGGAGACCTGGTTCCGTAGTCAAAAGTCGGCAAACCCATAAAAATATATAAGAAAGAATTCTGATTAGGTACGCCTATATATGGTTTTTTGAATCGCTGATTCCAAATCTAAACTCAGAGTTTCAAAAAACAAAATGACGGATCAAGTATGGTGGACAAGTATTCCAAAAAATTGTTGGATTTGCTCGAAACGTGGTATCGGAGAACATTTTATTGAAAGATAAGTTTTCATGAAAGAGGATTTGAACTTTAGATTGTCAAAATCAACACTCGCTTGCGAACTTAATTATGTTACATAAAAAAGGATATTTCACATTATTAAAGACATTGTTTACACAACCGGAATTTTAAATTATTTTTCATGAAAAATCATCTTCTAATGAAATCTTCTCCTTCTAACATTGACTTTCTTCCTAAGTCAACTGGTCTGCCCATGAGACGCAATAGGTTGAAAATTATTCACAACTATATAAGCTGTTTACAGATTTTCAAATTATGACAATTTTTTGTTAGTAATACCATTCTAATAATAAATTACGTCGATCTAAAGACAACATAATTTTTTTCTACAACAAACTGATATACTGCAGAATTTGTTAAAGTAAATTGTTTGCAACAATTGACTTGACATTAAATTATGATATATGTTCCTTACGTACATCTGCATTAATTATAATCAATAGCGAGATTATTTAGGCAAACTTCTTTTAGATAAAGAATCATATTCGTAAAATTTCGAAATTTGTCACCATAGAGTAATGCCAAGATGAGTGTTTATAAGGCCTTTTTTCATTTACGTTTTTGTATAAGAGTCATTCACGCAACACAAATAAGCATATTTAAGTTATAAGAATGATCCCTTACTAGATTAAAACAAAATATTTATCCATATTACGGTTGAATAATATCACTGTTCAAAATTTCTATTGTAATTTTACAGTAAATGTATTGGATGTTTATTACCAAAACGTAATGTAATTTTACAATACATATTTTGTGAGAAAAATGATTGTTTTCTGCATATATTGTTTGCATTATATATTTACTGAAAATTAAAGATCGCCAGTCTTAGCGTTTGACCATACATGAATGAAGAATTAAATATGACGTATAGGTGAACGGTACCCAGAAATGCATTCCAAAGATGAAAATTTCGTACATGGTAATTGTTCTTGAGTTAGGCATGTAATTTATTAAATTTATTATTGATTTCTCCGCTAATCAAGGTTCTTGTTACAATAAGTGCATTAGGCAAATCGTATTTTAAAATTTTTTCATTCGAGTTACTTCAGTAATAATTCATCAAATGTTTAAACAATACTCAAAGAAAAATATATTTGGATGTCACAATATTTGTATTGTAATTTTACAATAAATTTATAGCAATTTTATATCACAATGCTGTGCTTGAAATTTCACATTACGATTTGTATCGTGAAGTATTGTAAAATCATAAACATTTTCAACTGTGTACTTCAACTGCAAACAAAATAACAACTCTAATTCGCAGCGAAAAGAGGCTTCGGAGATGACCAAGTGCATACATTTTCTAATGTTATAAATAACGCGATTGATTCAAACAATCTTCTTGTAACATCTTTCAATATACAAATACTTTTTATGATGTATTACTGTCATAGTATTTAAAATTATTCTGCTGTTTTTTAGAAAACGAGGCTTCGGATATGTATCGGAATTTGTACTCGCGATAAAATAATGATTTCAATTATGCAATACAAAAAGCATTTTCACATGTATGAACTAGTGTGGTTGGAAAATGAATGAAGAGGTCTAAAACTCAATTTCACGAATAATAAAGCTTTATTCACATACTTTGAATCATCTTAAAACAAGATAACGCAATGAAATTCTACTTTGAGGAAAATCTGAAGACAAAGTTCTAACGCTCTTATTGTTAGGGAGGGTTTGTGTTGGAAATTTATCAAGTACATACAGTTTTAGCTAAAACATTGTCATTTCAGAGCGATCGGCTTAGAAATTTGAAAATCAAGGACATTCCAACAAAAACGCCGCGAATGTTAGAAAACATGTTAGAGACATGGCGAAAAATTCTTGGAGATGATCCACTTGAAGCTCCCACATACATTCAACTTTTGGGAACCGGTTACAAAATTTTTCCTGTTACTACTTACGGGCAAAATTACCACCGTGCATATTTTCAATATTTGAAAATGAATGGTGTCGAAAAAAATGACCAGAACGTTAAACAGGTCCCTTTGAGTATAAGGATCCGTATATCTCTGCATTTTAAAGTAGGTACACGTATTTCTTAAGTGAACTCGGCAAGAAAAGCGATTAGATTCTCGCCTTTCTTTCTTCTAAACAACTGGGGTTTTATAGCCCGGAGAAAGTTGGCTTCGTAAGGCTTTTTATGCAAATCGTTGGGATCTGACTCACACGAAATAAAAGAGAGGGAGATAAACAGCCGGGGGCTTACGCGCGGGCCAAATGCGAGAATAAAAGTCGTTAGCACTGATGAATGGGAGCTCGATTTACTGCTGATTCCCCTTCCATTAGAATCTTTTTTTTTATTTTGCACAA
The DNA here is from genome assembly GCA_032362435.1 of Melikaiella ostensackeni. Taxonomy (NCBI): domain Eukaryota; kingdom Metazoa; phylum Arthropoda; class Insecta; order Hymenoptera; family Cynipidae; genus Melikaiella; species Melikaiella ostensackeni. The sequence continues at coordinate 11,951,884 of JAUMHM010000050.1, read as the reverse complement.
ATCATGCTATCATCCTGATTTATAAAAAAGGAAATCTTTTTGTATTTTATACCATAAAAGAGCCTCTTCTATTTTGATCAAAAGCTATAGAAGCATACCAACCATCTTTAGAATTGAGCCTTGATGCTCCAGCTTCTGGGCAATGAGTACTAATGATATAGTGTAAAGAATTAAATCCTTCATTCATAATCCTCTTCATTAAATCTGAAACAAGTTTCTCAATCTTTAATGTGAATGTAATCATATTATGTATGACGCAAATGATGACGTATGACGTATGGTACACTACTTATGATTGTAAATGGTTTATATCAAAAGATTGTCATTGAATACAAAAAATTATAATTATAAAATAAGAACGCACTTTTTCATTTCGCAAATCATTATGTTTACATTGAATGTGATTATTATGAATAGAAGATGTCTTATGTTGGCCTGAAATAAGTTTTCTCTTTTAATTTCGAAATTGAATAATTCCAACTTTTTGATTTCCTGTTATAAAATATATGTTTATTTCGTATATTTATAAAATACACTATAAGAAGTTTCATAAACAATAACAAATCAAAGTGCACACAATATATACTTGAATTTTGATCTTGAAGAGTACGAATTGCAAAAAAGAGATAGTAATTGATGGTGACAATACAGGTATGTTAGCACTGGGAAAAACAACAAATATCTGTTGATTTTAATGGCATTGTACCAATTTATATTACTTTACAAACAAGTTTAAACTTCATATAAAATCAGGATTCGCCTAAGTAGTTTATTTGATTTGAGTAAAACTCTACCTTCTGGAATTTCCGCAAGTAAAATCTTGTACCCGTAAATTTAAGTTACGGCAGCTGACTTTAGTAAAATATACTGAAGAATTTTCTGGATGTTTACGTCACATGAAACTGAACATTTATTCTTTGATTTTCAACTTTTCAAGTCAGATAACATATCGTTGAAATTGTCATAATTCGCAGATTTCGAATTTTATGTTTCTAAATTACCAAGTATTGAATTGGAAATTTTTTATATTTCGCACTATAGTCCTCATTAAGTACAAAGGGCTCCCGCTGGCCAGGGTGCCTTTTCCCTTTTTTATTCTCAACCTTTCTTCTCTAACATGTCAAACATGTTACCAACAGAATACGACAGGTTTTTGGTCATGAGCTTAGACTTATATTTTCTACAGGGAAATAGGCTGTATTTTTCATTTTGTCATAGATGTCGCTGCAGTCATTCATATTAGAGTATTCTCAATAAGTCATAAAAACCTAAGATGGCGAAACTTTAGGGGAATAACATTCCTCCACATTGCTCGCGTTTATACGTGGAGTTGTAGGTTTTCATGATTATTTATGTTTTCTCGAGATGCAGACTGTGTATTTCGCAAAGTTTCCAGGAGACGTAAAGACCTGATACGTATAAAAAATGTAAAAATACAAAATTTTGACCCGAACGCTCTGTGAGAAGAAAATTTTACTGAAAGTAGTAGTGCTGTCGTATAGTAGTATCTTTATGTTTATGTTATATTATACGTTTATTATATATATATATATATATATATCTTTCTATATCTTCTATACCTTTATATATATATAATATATATAATAATAATATATATATAATATGTTTATGTTTATGTTTTTTCGCGATGCAGACTGTGTATTTCGCAAAGTTTCCAGGAGATGTAAATACCTGATACGTATAAAAAATCTAAAAACACAAAATTTTTACCAGAACGCTCTGTGAGATAAAATTTTACTGAAAGTAGTAGTGCTGTCGTATAGTAGTACATCTTTCACTGTAATTGATATAGTTACGGAAGCGCGTAAGATAATGGCATATTTTATTCTATCACACATTTTTTACATCACAAATCAAATGAAAACATAAAAGTTTGGAAGGCAACGCATTTTATGATGCTGGTATTGTGGTAAAAGTGAAGTGCCAGAAGTAAAATTACAACTCTGGTGCAAACAGTTCTATATGACTTTTCACGAAAAATTTTACAAATTTGCATGACATTTTTTAAAAATTGGTATGCAAAATTTCAGGGATTTTAAATTCATTTCGAATACGAAGTATTCGTAGTATGCGAAAGTAAAAAATCTGAAACTTTTGTAGAATTTTTGGATACATCAAAGTGGAAAGAAATGTAATCTTACGAAGGTTTGATGATTCGGGAATGATTCCTTCCCGATATTACTTAATTTCAATACTAATAATAACAAATAACCAATAACTAAGAATAACATAATGTTATACTATAACCTCACACGTCTCACAGACAATCAGAAAAGTACCATTAAATTACTTGCACTTTACCTTTACCACAAAACCAGCGTCATAAAAAATTACAGACTTCCAAACTTTTATCAGATTTTATATGCCTTTATTTGATTTTTGATGTAAAAACTAAAGCATTGAACAAAATATGCCTCCATATCCATTATAGTGATCGACAGTACTGCACTCATATTTTCAGTAAAATGTTTATCTTACAGAGCACAAGGATCAAAATTTTCCATTTTTTTTCAATTTTTTTGATGTGGGTCGGATCTTTACATTTTCCAACAGCTTTACGAAATACTCACTCTGAAACTCGAAATAAGCAATTATAAAAAAGCTCCAACAACCTAATTCCTACTATAATATCAATAGAATAAAACGTGAAATCAATGTTTTAGGAAATGTCATTATAGACGTAGCAGTGGATAACAGTATTCAATTATACTTGGATTGCAAAAATGAAATTATTCATAATTTTTGCAAGAAGCTTATCAAAGAATCAATAATTAAATTTGAATGGCTAGCTAAAAAATACTATAATTATACATTCAATAAAGAACTAACAACAAATGGTTGATCAACCTTTCAAACAAAAATATTTCAAAAGAGCTTAGCTATTTTCTCAGTTTAGGAAGCAAGTTCTGTTTGAAACCTTCTAACAAAAACAAAATAGTCGAGGATACTTCAGATAACGTGGAAGAAAAGATGAATTTACTTACTGAAAATAAGCGTTATGATTCTCGTGCAAATTTTCCTAATAGTTTAAATAGATTTTAAAATAATAATTGTGAAAACTGCATTATATCAGATTTCGAAGAAATGGGTAAAAGGACTAATAAATTCTCATCTCAAAATAAATAATAACATGTGCATATGAAGGCCATATCACTATCCTAATGGATAGAGATAAGTTTATAGATAAATGTAATGAACTCCTTACTACTTTTTATGTACTACTTTTTATGATGTATTACTGTCATAGTATTTAAAATTATTCTGCTGTTTTCTAGGAAACGAGGCTTCGGATATGTATCGGAATGTGTGATACGAGTACATATGTATTACATCAACCTAATTGAATGGCGTTCACAACCTAAGTGAATGGCGTTTACCCAATGAGCCGCGACCGGAAAAACCACGTCGTTTTCAGTCGAAAAAGAAGGTGATGCTTACGGTTTTCATGGATT
>JAUMHM010000050.1:11912005-11948311 GCA_032362435.1 Melikaiella ostensackeni | reverse complement strand
AAAGATTTTGACAAAGTAAATAAATGTCAAATATTCGATAAAAGTATCAATCTTCCAGCAGATGGTATTTATTCTAGGAAAGAACTTTTTTGAGAGACATGGAATCATCTATGACAACATTGGAGAAAAAATCGTTATAGGTCCTAAGACCTTTTTACTTAAAAGATCTCAAGAAAAAATTAAGAAAGATATAGCTTTCTTGAATTTCGCTAGCGGAATCAGTATGATCACTTCACTCAAAGAAAATGGTCAACTCTTGGTACCGTACTATTTGAAAAAGGAAATCGATAACTTTTATCCTATTGATAAAAAAGAGTTTGATGAAGCTTCTGTAAATTTTATTAACGAACAGTATGTCCCAATTAATAAAGAGAGATTGAATTCACTGAGATAGAATACTAGACTCTCACACATCGAAGAGTAAAGGAAAGACTTATGGGAGATAATACAATCCTCCCACGACATTCATACATTATCTGGAGACACTTAACCCCTCACTAAACTAGCAACACATTCCATCCGAACAACAGACAATATACCTTTTCACGAGAAACAGTATGGATATCCAACAATCCGACAAGAGGAAATTAGGTCACAAATAAAAAATATGTGTGAAATAGGAATAATACACGATTCAAATTCTCCTTATCATAGGCCATTATGGGTAGTTCCCAAAAAACGCGACGCGTTCGGAAAAGCTAAATTTTCATCAGATTAGAATGGCAGAGGAAGATAAAGGGAAAACAGAATTTTCTACACCTGATGGCCATTTCGAAAATAATAGGATACCCCTCCTACCTTCCAACGAATGATAAACAATGGCCTAAACGGTCTGGTAGGAAATGGATGTTTTGTCTATATGGATGACATAATAGTCTATCGAAATGATTTAAAACAACATAACGAAAACTTAATGAAATTATTTAAACGTGTGCGCGAATTAGGACTTAAGCTACAGCCAGATAAATGCGAGTATCTTGGACCCGAATGAGAATATTGAGAACATGTTATCAAAGAGCATTGCACAAAGCTCAATCCAGATAGAATAGAGAAAATAAAGACTTATCCAAAACCAAGAAACCCTAAAGAAATGAAGTAGTTTTTAGGATTAGTAGGGTAATACCGCAAATTTATAAAAGCAATTTTTGAACCAGTCCTCTAGTATCACGATTTGAATAAATATTTTATATTAACCACAGGCGCCCCTTATTATGCTGTAGGCGCAATCTTATCCCAGGACTAACTGGGCAAAGATTTACCTATATCCTTTTCTTCACGTAGTTCAAATAAAGCTTAAGAAAATTATACGACTGCCAAAAAAGAACTTCTCGCTATAGTATGAGCTGTAAGATATTACCGAAAATATTTGTATGGACATAAATTTTAAATCGTGAATGATGATAAACCGTTAGTGAGGTTAATAAATGTGAAACATCCGACGAGTCGATTGATGAGACGATTACACACATTGTTCCAATTCGAGTATGAAATCGTCTATGAAAAATGGAAAAATAATACTAACGCTCTCGCGGTCTCGCGAATACCAGCGATTAACATGGCATGCTAACAAATAAACACAAATTCCTAAGAATATCAAATTATTGATAAATCAGGAAAAAAATTCAAATGATCACGAATTGTTGTTCATACCAAATATAAACGTGGTACAGAAGAGAGTGCATGCCGATTGCCTCATTGACGAAAAAGAATTTATAGTAGAAAAGCGTCAAGAAACTCGTGAGGAATTAGAAGAATCAGGAGAATCCAGTGAATGAATGGAAATGAATTCAAAAGAATCAGAAAAACCTATCGAAGAATCAAAGATATCATGCAAGTATCATAAGAAGGGTTACGTTCATACTGAAGATAAACCGTCCTTTAAAGAAATCCAAACACTCCTAGAACTCTGAAAGAATCAAGATTTCAAATGGAAATTAATTCTAAGAGGAAAATCAGCGCTGGCATAACTGCGTTGCAGTCGATGGGGAGCACTTTGAAGGGGACAATATCGATTATGATGAATAAACTTGTATTTTTGATTTTAAAAATAAAGTCCTAAAACTTTTTGATCAAGGTGGTAGACAGGTACAATATTAGGGAACATACTAATATTTTACATACTGATTTTTTAAAACTTATTGAGGTTTGTATTGATAAGGCTTACTGTGTTTTTCGAAATAAATACTATAAACAAATACATGGTACCCCCACGAGATCACCACTTTCTGGAGCAATTTGAGACCTCATCATGGAGAAACTCGAAAATGACGTTTTAAAAAAATAAAATTTCCATATATCTTCTTTTATAGGTACGTGGACGACATTTTCACCTGCGCACCAGATAAAAATAGTGACGACCTTTTAGAACTCTTAATGCATACCATAGAAAAATTCAATTCACAATAGAAAAAGAAATAAACAATAGACTCAACTTTTTAGATATAACTGTTATACGTACTGGAAATTCACTCATCACTGATTGGTATAGAGAAGAGACTTATTCTTGGAGATATGTTAATTTTCATTCCAATATTGCATTTAAAGATAAAATTTCGATAATTACCAGTTTAACAGACAGAGTTTCCAGTTTATCAGACAGTAGTTTCCATAAAAAGAACTTAAATATCGTTTATGATCCACTGAGAGATAATAATTATCCTGAAAATATCATAGAAGAATTCACTAAGTGTAGAATACAAATACTAAAAAATAGAGCAAATAACTCTCAATAAAAGTAATAATAAACCAGTTAAGATTGAAAATATAGTCGTTCTACCCTATATGAAAGAAGAATCCAAAACTTATAAAATATTATATAGTCAATACCATGTAAAAGTAGTCTTTCAATATGAAAAGGATCCTTTTAACTGTATCTCCAAAATGAAGATCCTACTCCGTTCGAACAAAAGACACACGTTATCTACTATATTCCATGTGAATGCGAATATGCTTACATTGGTCAAAGTTGTAGATATATTACAGTCAGGATTAGAGAACATATTAATGATTGTAAAAAAGAAAAACAGCTCTTGTAATACATACACATGATTATAATCATGAATTCAGTTTCCTGAAAACTAGAATTCTTAGCACCGAAAAAAACTACAGAAAACGAAACATCAAAAAAATGTTTCATATAGCCAGAAATGTTAACAATATTAGTAAAAGGTCAGAAACCAAGTTTCTCAGTGATATATATTATAATATCATTATGCTTACTAATAATAGATGATTATGCATTCAAAAAATGATACTGTTTCGTGCATTTTCACTTGATGTCACGTGATGCATTCAGTTAGACCAGGTCCTTCTTTTCTCTCCCGGATCACGTTCAGTTAACATGTGTTGGCCCACCTTTCTTATAAAAATTGAATAATAATAGCTTAAAGACATGGGCGAGGAGGGGAAAAAGTCATACCACTATTTTTAATAAAAATGTCAACGCTTATAAGTCTAATGAGATTAATATCTCAATCGTATGTGTATATTTATACACTTTTCGTAGAGATAACTTTAGGTTATGTGAAAAAAATTTTAATTAGGAATGAATAACATCGTTATACTAAATTCATAACAACTTATGTATCTCTTGTAGTCACAGTGAAATGATGAGTTCAAAAAACATCTGTACTGAAGAGGTTCTACATTGGAGAACGGAAGCTAAACGACTTCTTTAAAAGTAATAAACTATGGACAAGTGGAACGAAAAATACATCTTCTCAAACATTGTTTGGATTTCGAGAAATTTACTAGCATAAAAACGTTCCTTAGTGCCTTTCATTTAATTTTTCAGATTTTCAACTCGATATCTCAATTTGTATGGACGTAAGTTGTTGGGAAAAAAATATAGGTAGAGTAGGAATCGGATGAATATAACATGACCTTAAGGTAAAAATAAAATTCAGTTATTCTTGAAAGTCAGATTTTTGTATTACTGTGTATCCTTAGTTATAAAATTTATATATTTTCATAAGAGAGAATTATGATACACTGTAATGTTTATCTGAGAGTACATACTATACTTCCATTGACGAAGACAAGAAGCATAATAAGAAAAAATTCTACCCAGTACCCACATCTACATAGTATGCAAAGTTAAAGGTATTTCCCAGCGGATAAGCGAGGTCGTGTCACGTGAAAATTTATATGCCAGCTTTCCCATCAACTTCAAACAAAATAAAGAGAGTGTAAGCATCATAACGAACGATTTTACATTCTCGATCATTTACGTGCGTCACTGAAACTACATCCATTAACTTATCGTATTCAATTTTTCACATTCTCATCAGAGAAGGTATTAGATTTGTGTAAAATTTGACCCCCCCCCCCTCCCGTTTTTGTCGAATGTCAACGTTTTGAGACCTCTGAACCTGAAAAAGAGGTTTTTTACGAATGTGTCTGTCTGTATGTATTATGTATATCTGTATGTATGTATGTCTGTCTGTGAGCACAATACTTTTGAAGAAATGAATCTACTGGATTGGCCTTTGGTACACTCTTTGAGTGTCGAAAACTGAAGGTCAATTTCGTTAGCCAGCCATTTTGGAAGAAAATTTAAAAAGTTAGGGCATTTGCGAAATTTTTGAGACCATTTTTTTTAAGATTTGAGAATTATATGTACAAGTATTCGTAGTAGTAGAAAATTCGAACAATTTATCTCTATGACTTTTTTCGATAAAAAAAATGATGAGAGTTATAGCATTTTCAAAATTCAAAAAAAGAAATGAAATTGAAAATTTTAAGCCAAACAATGCACGATATGAAAAAAAGTCAACAGTAGAAAAACGTTGCTTTTTAAAAGTCCTACAAGATGGCCATAAGAAATTTTTTAATTTAAGAAAAAAGTCGAAAATTCAAATTTCGAACCAAATAACGCGAGATACGAAAAAAGTTATGGTATAAAAATTGTTGTTTTTGCAAAGACCCATAAGCTTTCTTCAGAACATTTTTTGGTAGGAGGCATAGTTTGTTCTTTCAGTATGGAAAATTCTATTGGAATACTCTAATTTTAATTTTTGAGCCAAATGACGCGAGATAAGAAATAAAGTCAGAAGAATAGAATTTGGGTTTTAAGAAAGTCAAATAAAATTGCCGTTTGACACCTCTTTATAAGACCAATCGTAAATCATTAATTTAATTTTTTGGTCGTATTTTTAACTATTTATTTGTATATATTATTCGGCGAGAGCAGAAAATCGAGCACGAATATTATGATGGGAATGGATCCCTTAAGGCCGATAGAGCCTTAAGTAAATGAATTTTCTTTTTCATTTGAAATCCAAAACAAATTCAGTAATATTTGTATAAAAAACATATAACACCGAGCGCGAAGTGCGCGATGAGAATGTACCGGCGAAGCGGAAAGATTTTTTCTTCTCCTGATAATGGTAAAATTAATTATGTATAATCTAGTATTTTCATTAATTGACGAAGTCATAGTGAAAGCAACTGACTAAAGTTTAAATAATTTCTATAATCCAAAATTAAAATGTTTTAATTCGCAAGGTTCGAGTCTAATATATTGAGTTATAACAAAATTCAAGCGAATAAGATGGAACATATTTAAATTTTAAGATTTGAAAATAAAATTTAAAATTTGAACTGTATAAAATCAAACAAATTCAATTTCAAAAATTTGTAGTGTCATTTAGAAATTTTCAAATTTCTTCGATTTTTTGAAAAAAAGAAAAACAATTTCTTCTCACGAACCCCACCTTTTTCCTGAAATTTGTAGGAATAATATGTAATTATATATTGTACTCACTATAAATTTCCTATCTGGTATTTTCTTGTTTCTAGCGTGAAAAAAATTATTTTTGATTTTTTTTTTAATTTTGCTCATATGCAATTTTATAGATCTTAAGATTTTTCTTGTTCCAGCTTGTCAAGTTTTCTTCACTCTTTTGAAAACAACGAGAAAAAGAAAGAAAGAGTAAAAAATAATTAAGCTATTTCAATCAAAAAAGAAATTAATACACGAAATTTTATCAATCTTTTTTCTCAAATTTTCTCAATTTTCTCATTTTCGATTTTTCGCTCTCCTTATAATTTCAACGAAAAAGAGGTGTTTTGAGGAAACGTCGTGTTTTTCTCTTATAAATTGAAGTGGCTTTACCATTCATAATTCTTTTTCGTTTTTCTCATCGGTTTCAAAAGAGTAAAAAAAACTTGATAAACTGGAACAAGAAAAATCTTAAAATCTCAAAAATTACGAAAAGAGCAAGGTCTTGAAAAAAATCAAAAATAATTTCTTTTCCCGAAAAACGAAAAAGTAGCAATTAGAAAATTTATGGTAAATACAATGTATAAATACGTATTATTCCTGACAATCTCAGGAAAAAATAGGTGGGGCTCGCCAGTGAAATATGTTTTTGTACGTGAAAAATAATAAGAACGTATTTTTTTTAATTAACATAACGAGATTTTTACATTTTTTTCGATTATTTTAAAATTTTCAAGGTAAAATTCAAGGTTCGAGGGTCAAGTTTTTTCACTTTTTTGAAAACGATCAGAGAAACGAAGAAAGAATAAAGAATGGTAAAGCCATTTCAATTTTTCAAGAAATTAAAACGAGAAATTTTCGTTGAAATTTTTAGGAGAAAAAAGGGAAATTTGAAGAAAATAAATATTGAGAAAATTTCTTATTTTAATTTTTTTTAAAAATAACTTGACAAACTGGAACAAGAAAAACCATAAAATCTCGAAAATTGCAAAAACGACACGGTAATTGTGACGCCAAATTTCTTGCTTTTTGTCCAGTTTGAATTAATTTCAATCCCATTTAATAGGTACTATAAAATGCTGAAAATATATGAATTCTGTCATTTAATGTTCCTTTTAATATATCTCTCAACAATATACTCAAATTATAACCAAGTTTCACCATTATTGGAACCGTCACGATTACTGGGACATCTACCTTAAATTTTAAAAAAATTCCTAAAAATGTGAAAATGTGGCTATGTTAATTTAAAAAAATACGTGTCTCCTTATTTTCCACGTGAAAAAACATATTTCATCGGAAAGCCAATCCTGAACATGCCACCCGCCGGCCTGCATGATTTAAAATCAACTCGTTCATAAAACTATAAAATCATAAGAGCCTAAATTATAATTTATTTTAGTCTCAGGGGTGTTTTCTTGAATATAGGGCTGTAGGGACAGTCTGGGACTAGAAAAATTTTCAAAAGATTTTTTTTCATAATTAATTTTTGATAACTTCGATGCAGCAGGAATGAAGGAACCTCATTTAAAAGAAATCTTAAGTATTCATAGTCAACTCTGCAGATTGAAACCAATCTTTGCTTAATGTCTCTTTCAAAATTTTTTAATGATCAAAGTAAAATCTATTTTCTTATGAAAATTTTTTGTTTACTGAAGAAGAACACCCAAAAAGTTCACAATTCAAAAAATAGACTTTGAGACTACCCGTTTTTAATAAAAATAAGAAAATAGATTTTATTTCGATCTTTAAGAAATTTTCAAAGAGACATTAAGCAAAGATTGGTTCCAGTCTGCAGGTTTAGTAATTTTTTAGAAATGTTTTATTGGTTTGGATTATTACCTTTTTTTTTGAAAGATCGAATAATCTGAATGGATTGGTTCTAAATCAACCCACAGAATTTGATCTTGGCACTATGATCTTTTCCCTCATTTCCCATGTTCTGTGTTCATAAATCTTGCGATAATTTTTTCAGATTTTTTGATTGTACAAGTTATTTAAATGATAACCTGGTACTTATTAAAAATAAATTTGCCATGATGTTTTACATACAATTCTCAATTATATGAATAATTAAAATGTTTACCTGATACTTATCAAAAAATAAGGTTGCCATAGGTTTTACATACATTCATTAAATAAAATTATACCCTCGCTGCCTACAAAAAATGGTTTTCTGAGGGGAATGCCATACTAACAATATGTGAACATTATGTACCATTGAGTACCATAATTACATTGTCTCTAATATCATAATTTTTACAGATATTTTTGATTTTACATATATTTAATATACTTTCAGTATTTTCAGTTCTTTCAAATTTTTACAATTCATTAAAATGTTAACCTGGTACTTATCATAAAATAAGGTTGCCAAAAGGTTTTTACATACATTCAGGGAAAAGAAACGATACCCTCGTTGCCTACAAAATAGGTATTCTGAGGAAGTTGCCATATTAACAATATGTGAATATCTTATCATGTACCACTTTGTACTGTATTTTGACTAACACTTATATTTCTGAATTTTATCATTTTTATAATCTTATAATTTTCCAGATGGTTATGTGTTTTCCTTTATCTATTTCAGATTTTCTTATATCTACTCTATTCTTGACTTTACTGAACATTTTGTAAATATAATCATAATGTCATATTGGTTCCCTATAAAAACTAAAAAAATTGGTCAGAAGTATGTATTCTCTAAATGTTGATTTTAAACGCGATAATGATCTGAAAAAAATCCATGAAGTCTTTTGAAAAGTTTCTAACATGTGTTCAGCTACAAGAGGTTGGGATTGAGTTCTAAGTCGTACGTCGTAAATTTTGTACAAGTGTATCTAAGATTCTTTTCGTTAAAATATGAGAATTCCTTTGGGTTTAGAGTTTAGTATATGTCGAGACATCAGACAGTTCGCTTCGGTCTCTGTATTCCGGATAGAAATTTATTACTATAGAGCATACGTTTTTTTTTTGTAAACTTTTTGATATCATATAAAAAATGAGAGTCCAAAAACAGTAACCTTAAACAAAAGTGTATGTGTTTTTTTTCAACATTGACTAATATAAAGAGGGAAGGTAACAAAGCTATTAATTTAAAAAGAGATCTTGCTAGATGTAACAGAATTTGAAATGGAATCACTAATTGGATATAATGGCTTTAGTTATGTGTAATAATTTGGAAATTGCGGAAATCAACTTCCAATCAAAAAAAAATTAAAGGATTTGAAGTTGGGATTTATTCAGATTTATTCGCCTATGTCAAAATTTTCAAGTAATGTCCAAAATATGTACCAAAAAAACTAAAATTACTATCAATCATGTCTGTTTTATTTTCAGGTAAAAACAATATTTTTCCAATCTAACAATTTATCAATTTTATACCTGTTGTTTTTCCTATAAATTACTTCTGACGAAGAAGTCTAAATTGGCTTCGAAACATGCTGGGCCCCCAGTAGTATAAAAAAGATGGAGAAAACAAAAGATTTTTTGAATTGTGAACTTTTGGGTGTTCTTTTTCAGTACACAGAAAATTTTTATAAGAAAATGAATTTTATTTCGATCTTTAAGAAACTAATTAGACCATCTCAAATACATTTTCGAAGTATCTGTGTAATGGTGATTTCAGTTCCATAATGAGGAGCAGGGGAAAAATCTGTTTTATTTGAAGGAATGCATTTTGAGTGTTAAACGTGGTGGAGGTCTTATAATTGTAATAAGTAACATAATAATAATGACTATCCCGCACACCTAGGGAGCTGGAATTTAAAATCGGGATAGGGAGAGTAGGAAAAGGGATGAGGTTTGGAAGTACCAAGCATAAGTGCTTCATCGCGTAGCGTACTGAGTTATACCATCGTAAATCCAGCACGATCTCGTTAGATCCTGGCAGATTATGCAAAATTAAAATTCCATCAAAACATTTTTATTTGTCACACGACGCCGTGCCCTCACGTATACATAACTCAACGAGAACAGTGAAGTGGTTAAGGGGGTATGCGGTTTCGCAATTAATATAACGACCTCACCAACTCGTAATCACCAGAAGCCTAAATGAAACTTGTTATTCCTACATGTTAATAACGAAATAAGTTCTATATTTGCATACAAAATGTACACGAATAACATGACACAAAACTCACATAGGTCTTTCATTACCATAATTTTGCATTCATTTTTAAGGGCCATGTACAAACTAGTTTTTAAAAATATTTATATATAGGGAAATTAGTTTACATTGGTGTGAATTCATTCATATATAAAAGGCGCTTCTTGACTGTTTTTCAATACAGAAAATCATTAATTGACTACCGAACTTAGCTACTTTCAACCCAAAATTTCATTGATTTGAAATTGTAAGCAGTTTTTTTGTACGTAGGGCACGGCTAGCCTCGATTAAGTTCAACCCAAAAATGCTTGCACATTCAGTTTCTCTTACGTACGTGTTTCGGAGATGCCCCCGATTATTTTAAGTAAGAAAGAAGAAAATCGTACTACGCGTTTTTGAGAAAAACGATTTTTTCATTTTCGACTAAAACTGCATTTAATTTGACGAATTTCAATATTTTATTTTTGAAAACGTTTGTTTTTAGTTCAGCAACAAGTTGAAGAATATGTTTGATGAGATTATTAGGTTTATTGAACTTCAGAGTGAAGAAAAATCCATCTTCACCTCTAAAATTGAGGGAACATCATTTTTAACTACAAATAATCTCATTTCGGGTAAGGGAGGGGGGAATTCTTGGGGGCGTCATACTTATCAATGTTATATCGTTTTTTCAGGAGCAACTAGTAAAGAGCTCAAGGAATAGGTTATTGCACCATCACTGTTTATTTCTTAAAGCTTAGTCTCAGCATGTCGTCAAAATCGCTTAAAATAGGTGATATTGACGATTTTTGAACGCTTGAAACACCATGAAAATGAAAAAAAGAAGCAAATTAATAGCATGTTTCTTTCATTCAAGCTGAAGAAATTCCAGGTTCGACATATTCAACATTTTCCAAAATGTGTGTATATGACTCAATCCAAAAAAATTGTTCTTTGGCGATTTTCAAAAAATTTTTAATTGAGCAAGAATTTTTTTTTTAATTCATGATTTTACTGTTGTTCACTAGCAAAAACTGCACTTACGAAAAATACGCCATAATTTTTGAAGCAGTAGCCATTTTTTTCTGAAATTTAAAATCAAAAGGAGAACATATGATATTAACCGATTTCAACAATTTTGTTTTTGCTTTTCCCGGATGTCAGCCCACAAAATTCTTTCCATCAACTTGCTTTGACTAATTTCAGTATTTTTACTCCGCCCTAATGTATAGTATACGTACAAATTTCATACAATAACTGTAAATTACAGCAAAAGTTACTTTAGTAGTAATCTTTCAGCAAGATACATTGCTCAATACAGTAAATGTTACAGTGGAGCATTGAAAGGTAAGACTGTCAATAGCAGTATTTCGTAGACCAGAGAGAAAATATGAGAAACTAGACTTTATTTATTTTGTCCAGTCTGTCCATTCGCACTATGAGGGTCAACATATGGAAAGGGTCACCGCTTCGTAAAGCAGAGTCTACTCGTATTCGGAGACTCGCTTTATTTTATTTTACGACTATAGCACTTTTCGATTTTCCTTCGAACGCGGAGCACAATGCAACTCGGTCGGAGAGTCACGCCTCTTCCCTGGCCCGGATGTTCCAGTGGTACAGGAAGCACCGACATAAACTTCCTATTTGAGTTATGAATCCCGTTACGTCTTAGCTTTGCTGCCATGCTGGTTGTGCACTAGTTCCTCTTTTATATAGGATTCTGAACGTTCCATCTCATTCCGCCTCCCATCGTATCGCAGATCCCACTTTGGCGTCCCATTAACGGCTCACGAAAAGTTTGCTTTTTCCTCTGCATTCAGAACTCCCAGGAACTCAGCAACGTCGACGCACCTTTCTCGCACTCCGACATCACACAACTCTGACTCAACTTTTTAATCGGCTTTGAATGCTCAAACTTTCAAGAAATATCCCTCTACCCTTATAATTCGTAGCTTCAACCGTCTACGTCTACGATATCAACTTTCTCATTGAGTGAAACAGAAAAACTTCCATTCTTCAGATTCTCTCTGAGAAAAATATTTTCTCTTATCGAATGAAAATATTTCAACACAAAGAGAACTAAGTTAAAGTAGTGACAAATTTCTGAAAATATGATAGCTATTTGTGGTACAAGTGCCCAAAATGGGCGATTGGCGACGAGTGTGAAACTTGCAGCATGAGCTGAAGGCAAATGCTTCAATCACACGAGTAGCAGTGGCCTGTGCAAAATTTTAAGCAATATCCCTCTACTCGTATAATTTGCAGTTTAAACCCTCATAATCTACGATCTCTACTTTGTCATCGAGTGAAACAGAAAAACTCTCATTTCTTCAGAATTTCTCTGTAAGAAATATTTTCTCTCATCAAATGAGAATATTTCAACACTTCTGAACTGAAACTAAAGTAGTGACAAATTTCTGAAAGCATGATAAGCTATTCCTGGTACAAGTGTCCAAAATGGGCGATTGCTAATGAGTGTGAGACCTGCAGTATGAGCTGAAGGCAAATTCTGAAATCACACGAGTAGCAGTTGCCCTTGCGCACGTGTGTCACACGCTATTCTCTCTGATTCTCCCTAATGGAAATATTTTCTCTTATCGAATAGGAATGTGTTGAGGTATTGAGAACTGAAAATAAAGGAGTGACAAATTCATGGAAAATGATAGCTATTTGTGGTACGAGTGCCCAAAATGGGCGACTGCCAATACGTGTGAAACCTGCAGTATGAGCTGTACATGTGTATGACACGCTCTTTTTTGCAAGCTTTCAAGAAACATCCTACGACCCATAATTAATAGCTTCAACCCTCTACGTCTACGATAATGTAAGTAACGGAAAAACATTTACTTCTTTAGATTTTCTCTGAGAGAAATATTTTCTCTCACAAAATGGGAATATTTCAAACGCTTTGAGAACTGAAATTGAAGTAATGACAAATTTCTGAAAATATGATAGCTATTTGTGGTACAAGTGCACAAAATGGGCGACTGCCGACGAGTGTGAAATTTGCAGCATAAGCTCCAGTGGCGTAACTACTGTACAGCGAAACCCCGAATTGCGGGAGAAGGACTTCTTCTGCGAGGGGCCTCTTAGGCTGAGCAGCTAAAATCTATTTAAGGGGTCATCCATAAATTACGTAAAAAGATTTGGGGAGAGGGGGAATGGTAAAATCTTACTGTTTCTTGTGAGAGGGCGGGGCGTTGTAAGATCTTATGCAAGAAAAATTGTTACTTAAAAAATGATAAATCCAAAAATATTTCAACTCAGAGGAGAATCAAGCAGAAACTCTATCTGTTAGACCGAAAGTGAATTTTCTTTTGACAAAAATGCGTAAGTTACTTCATTATAAGTTTTTGAATAATATTAAAAAATTTAACTTGAAACGATTTGAATCCCTAAAATTTCAAGTAAAACTATTTCATTTTCAACACAGCTGATGAATTTTCATCTAAATAGATGGATTTTCGACTCAGAAGATGAATTTTCAATAAGGATGGATAATTTTCTACTCAAAAGCCGAAGTTCCAACACAATACATGAATTTTCAATCAAATAGTTAAATTAACTTAAAAAACACGAATTTTCAACAAAAATAGTCGAACTCTCAAACAGTTACGATTAATTTTCAACCAAACAGTTGTATTTTTAACCGAAAAACATGAAATTTTAACCAAAAAAGATGAATTTTCAAACCAAAAAGACAACTCTTCAGCCGAAGAGATGACATTTCAACCGAAAAAAAATTTTTAGTCAATAGAGAAGAAAACTTTTATTCAAAATGTTCAATTTTCATGCCAAAAATACGAATTTTCTATAAAAAGGTTGTATTTCCAGCTCGAAAATATAAGTGTTCAACTAAGGAGATTAATTTTCGAACCAAGAAGACGAATTATCAATAAAATACATAAATTTTTCACCAAACAGTTGAATTTTCAACTAAAAAGATTAATTTTTAAATTAAATTATGAATCTTCAATAAAAAAAAGAATTTTTAACAAAATTCTTCCACTTTCAACCAAAAGAGATGAATTTTCAATATAATACACAAATTTTCCACTAAATAGATTAATTCTCAACGAAGCATTCAAAAGCTGATATTTAAACTAAAAAAAATTTCAATTTTAAATCATTGAAAGTTCAATTCAACCAAAAGAGATAAATTTGCAATAAAATAGTTGGATCCATAACTGGAACAGATTGATTTACAACAAAACAGCGGCATTTTTAACTGAAATGATTAATTTTCTATTAGAAAAGACGAATTTTGTACAAAATACATAAATTTTCAATCAAATATTTGAATTTTCAACCAAGAAGATTATATTCATACCAAAAAAATGAATTTTCATTAAAGCAGTTATATTTTCAATGAGAGAAATGAGTTTTCAATTAAAATGATGAATCTTCGACCAAAAAAATAAATTTTTAACAAAGTAGTTTAACTTTCAACTAAGTACTTGAAATGAGAACCAAAAGGGATAAATTCACAACGAAAAATGTAATACTTAATATTCCAACTAAAAACTATTTTAATTTTAAATAAAAACACTTAAATTTAACCAAAAAAGACGAATTTTCAACAAAATAGTGAAATCCTCAACCGAAACAGATCAACTTTCCAGAAAACATTTGCATTTTTTGTCCACAAAGGATAAAATTTCTACCAAAATGGATGGATTTTCAATTTAAAATACATATTTATATATTATTGTATTATAATAGGCAAAAATATAATAGTAAACTTTTCAGCCAAGAAGAATTAACTTTCAAACAAAAATATATGAATTTTCTCATTGAGTTCTATCAATTCAGTTCGCATTTAAGATGAAAACAAGAAATATGACAGAAGAGGGGATTAGAGAAAAGACTGTAAAGCTTGCGGTAAGTACAAATAGGAGACTTGATAATTTATAAGCTAAAAAATAATAGTTTAAATAAACTTTGAAGTTCACTTTTAATAATTTAAAAATATTATTTTAGAAATCATGAAATTTTCTCTTCTAAACTAAATTTTATTGAGGTTCGACGTTTATTTAATTAACAGAATTTATATTTATGTTTGTTCCCTGAGTTTAAGGAATCTCAGCAAGATTTGGGAGGAGGGTGTTTGGAATAAATCTTACAGAATCCTAGATGGGGGTGGGGGATTAAAAATTTTAGAAAATCACTTTACTTAATTTGTGGATGACCCCTAAGCTCTAATTTTTCAATTTACTGAAAATTTTTTTTCACTACTGAGTAATTTATAACTCGGTCTTTTTCTCAAAATGGGACAATACTTTGTATCATATGAACTGCTTTTTTTTTTAAGTGGCCTTCTAAAAAATTTTGCAGGGGGGCCTCCACGTTTCTAGTTACGCCACTGGGTGAAGTCGAATGCTGCAATCACACGAGGAGCAGCGCTTGTGCACACGTGTACCACACTCTGTTTCATGCAAAATTTCAAGAAATATCCCTCTAACCCTATGATTCGTAGCTTCAACCCTCTACATCTACGATCTCCACTTTTTCATAAAGTAAAACAGGAAAATTCCTACTTCTTCAGATTCTATACAGGAGAAATGTTTTTTCTCATTAAGTGGGCATATTTCAAAACTTTGAAAACTAAAACTAGAGTGGCGACAAATTTCTGAAAGTATAATAGCCATTTGTGATACAAGTGTGCAAAGTAGGCGACTGCCGACGAGTGTGAAATTTGCAGTATGAGCTGAAGGCAAATGGTGCAATCACACGAGTAGCAGTGGCCTGTGCGCAAATGTGTCAAACGCTATTTTATGCAAAATTTTGAGAAATATTCCTCTCCTCATATAATTTGCAGCCTAAACCCTCCAAATCTACGATCTCTACTGGTTCATCAAGTGAAACAGAAAGAGTCTCATTTCTTCAGATTCCCTCTAAAAGAAATATTTTCTCTTATCAAATGGGTATATTGTAACAGTTTGAGCACTCAAACTAAAGATGTGACAAATTTTTGAAAGTGTGAAAAATCGGCGATTGCTGATTAGTGTGAAACTTGCAGCATGAGCTGAAGGCAAATCCTGCAATCATACGAGTAGCAGTGGCCTGTGCGCACGTGAATAACACGCTATTTTATGAAAAAATTTAAGAAATATCCCTCCACTGGTATAAATTGCAGCTTAAACACTATAAATCTTCGATCTTCACTTTCTCATCAAGTAAAACAGAAAAACTATCATTTCTTCAAATTTTCTCTCAGAACAATATTTTCTCTTATCGAATAAGAATATTTCAATGCTTTGAGAACTAAAACTTAAGTAGAGACAATTTTTTGGAAGTATAATAGCTATTTGTGATACAAGTGTGAAAAGTAGGAGACTGCCGACGAGTGTGAAACTTGCAGTATGAGCTGAAGTCAAATGCTGCAATTACACGAGTAGCAGTAGACTGTGCGTACGTGCATCATACGCTATTTCATGGAAAAATTTGAGAAGTATCCTTTCACTCGTATATCTTGCAGCTTAAACTCTCTAAATCTTTCTCTAACTTTCTCATCGAATGAAACAGAAAGAGTCTCATTTCTTCAGATTCCCTCTAAAAGAAATATTTTCACTTATCAAATGGATATATTGTAACGCTTTGAGCACTCGAACTAAAGTTGTGACAAATTTTTGAAAGTATAATAGCTTTTGTGATACAAGTGTGCAAAATGGGCAATTGCTGAAGGGAGTGAAACTTGCAGCATGAGCTGAAGGCAAATGCTGCAATTACACGAGTAGCAGTGCCTGTGCGCACGTGTATCACACTCTATTTCATGCGAAATTTCAAGCAATATCATCCAAACCTATGATTCATAGCTTCAACCCTCTACGTCTACGATCTCCACTTTCTCAAGAAGTGAAATAGAGAAATTCCCACTTCTTCCGATTCCATTTGAGGAAAACGTTTTCTCTCATCAAGTGAGCATATTTCAACGCTTTTAGAACTGAAACTAAAGTGGTGACTAATTTCTGAAAGTATGATAGCTATTTGTAGTACAAGCGCCCAAAATGTGCGATTTCCGACGAGTGTGAAACTTTCAGTATGAGCTGAAGGCAAATGTTGCAATTATACGAGTAGTATTGCCTGCGCGCATGTGTATCACACTCTATTTCATGCAAACTTTCAGAAAATATCCCTCTAACCCTATGATTCATAGCTTCAACTCTCTGCGTCTACGATAATGCATGTAACAGAAAAACTTCCACTTCTTCAGATTCTCTCTAAGAGAAATATTTACTCTTATCAAATGGGGATATTTTAACGCTTCACGAAATGAAACTAGATTTTTAACAAAGTTCTAGAAATATGATAGGTATTTGTGGTACAAGTGCCCAAAATGGGCGATTGTCAATGAGTGTGAAACTCGCAGCATGAGCTGAAGGCAAATGCTGCATCACACTCTATTCCATGCGAAATTTCAAGAAATATCCCTCTCACCCTATGATTCGCAGCTTTCACCCTCTACGTCTACGATCTCCACCTTCTCATCAAGTGATACAGAAAACGCATAATTTCAAGAAAAATCTCTCCAATGGTATAATTTAAAGCTTAAATTCTCTAAATTCCCGATCTCTACTTTCTTATCCAGTGAAACAGAAAAACTCTTATTTCTTCAGATTCTCTCTGACAGAAATATTTTCTTTTATCAAATAGGTATATTGTGACGCTTTGAGCACTTAAACTGAAGTTGAGACAAATTTCTGAATGTATGATAGCTATTTGTGATACAAGTATGCAAAATAGGCGATTGCTGATGAGTGTCAAACTGGCAGCATGAGATGAAGACAAATTTTGCAATCACACAAGTAGCAATTGCTTCTGTGCACGTGTGTCACTCGCTATTTTAGGGAAAATTTTAAGAAAAAATAGAATATTTCAACGCTTCAAGAATCAAAACTAGAGTACTGACAAATTTCTGAAAATTTCATAGCTATTTGTGGTACAAGTGCCCAAAATGGGCGATTTCCAACGAGTGTGAAACTTGCAGCATGAGCTGAAGGCAAATACTGTTATCAAACGAGTAGCAGTAGCCTATGCGTACGTGTATCACGCGTTATTTTATGCAAAATTTCAAAAATATTCCTCTACTGCGATAATTCGTAGCTTCAATTCTCTACTTCTACGATCTCTGCTTTCCCATAAAAAAAACAGAAATACATACACTTCTTCAGATTCTCTATGAGTAAAATATTTTCTCTTATCAAATGGGAATATTTCAAACTCTTTGAGAACTGAAATAAAAGTAGTTGTAAATTCCTGAAAATATGATTGCTATTTGTGATACAAGTGCTTGAAAGTGGCCATTGCCGACGAGTGTGAAGCTTGCAGCATGAGCTGAAGATAAACTTTGCAATCACACGAGTAGCAATTACCTGTGCGCACGTGTATCACACGCTATTTTATACAATGTTTCAAGTCAGGCGACTTATTTATATCTTCGCACGTAAAGGAAATTGATAGTTATGAGCGAAATCAGTGAGAACCTGAGCGATAATTTATCGTTCAATTGCTCCTCGGAAAATTAATGATGGGTTTTGCGTTACAGTTAATTGGTAGGGACAATTAGAGAGATTAGGAAGAGCGAGGTGTGAGCGATCATACGTCACTAAATTTTAAAGTGTCAACTATGTTTGGCTCATGTGAGCATTTATAATGTTTCCATTTCTCTATCTTTTTTATCTTCAATGGCTTCTTCGCTATTTTCTATGGGTTATTGGCTATCTTCTATGAAAACCATAGAAACTCAGTTGTCTAATGCTTCGAAGCAGATGATAATTAGACAATAAAAGGAATCAATTTCATATAGTCGCTTCGCTTTAGGAGGTGGAATGTTTCTATAGATGCCTGAATTATCATCATAATCGCTACCAAAGGAAAACCGAAGGTCTAATTTCTATTTTTCAACAATGATTTTGAAATGACATTCTTTATTTTTGAAATGTATCATTGTTTAATTTATCGTGATCACTCTTTCGAATTTATCTTGTCATTTGTACGCTTTACTTTTATAAATCTCATTGAAGCTCGTTGGATGACTGAATGTGTGTAATATTTCACCCCTTATAATTATTTTTTATGCGGCTCTCTCACGATTGATAACCTTTGTTTACTCTACATAATATTGCTATTTAACAAATATAATATTTATCTAGTTAATAAATTCCACATAAATTTAATCAAGTTTTCTCTGCTTGGTATTTTTGTTGCGATTCAGTTTGTATCAGTTTAATTATTGAGGGTATTTTCTGTCATTGACAATAAGTTTTCTGTTTCAAATGAATCATATTTTTAATAAATAAATTTCAATGTGACAAACGAAATGAGATTGCTACACAAGGACTATACCTGTACCCCCATAAGTCGTTGTTTCAACCCTCTACGTCTACGATCTCTACTTTCTTATCAAGTGAAACAGAAAAACTTCCACTTCTTCAGATCCTCTTTGGGAGGAACATTTGCTCTCAAAAAGTGGGTATATCTCAACGCGTTTAGGACTGAAACAGAAGTACTAATACATTTTTGAGAGTATAATAGTTATTTGTGATATAAGTGTGCAAAATTGGCGATTGCCAACGAGTGTGAAACTTGCAGAATGAGCTGAAGGCAAATGCTGCAATCATACAGGTAGTAGTTGCCTGTGCTCACGTGTATCACACGCTATTCTTTGCAACAACCGTCCGAGAAAATTGTTTGGCTCTACTGTGAGATTAGCGTGCAAGAATATGGTATTCCCGCACTGCCGTGTTGGAATATTTCTGCCCACAGAGCAGTAGAAGAATCAGTAGAAGAATAAGAGGAAGAAACAGTGGAAGAATCTGGCACTTCGCACACACTTCACAGGCACGGCATATCGCCATATTCCTGCACTTTTTGCAAAAAATATCCTATGTCATACGTGAGAGAAGCTAACCCACTCGTGTAAAGTTCGTAGAAATCGACTTCTCGCACTTGTTACACAATATATGTACTATTTTGAACAAACTTCAAAAAATGAGTGCTTTGGCATATATATGGGGTTCACAAACTTTTATCCCTCATAACTTGGCATAGGGATGTCAGACTTCGATCGTTTTTGAGGAGAAATAGAAGTATTAATATAGATAGGTAATCAACATAATAAACAACTACTAAAAAGAAAACCACGAATGATTAAATTTTTTTTTAAAATTAATTTTTACATGTACACACAGAAAAAATCTGAGCTCATTTGGAGTCAGATATTGGCCCATAATTGAGATGCAGCATTTTTCAGTCAGAATGGACTTAAATTGAGTTGTTAAACAAAAGAAAATTACATGAAGTTGCCCCCGCAACAGTTGAAGTAAGACCTGAAGAAAACAAGACGCAGCAAAAGTAAGCCTGGCTCTTTTCTGTGTATAATAAGGATAAAGATTTATGAATTCAAATTGATTATAAGGATATTTTTTTTGCCGCATTCCGATAGATACCATACACAGAGAAAAACCAGGCCTTCTTTTGCTGCGTCTTCTTTTTTTCAGGTCTTGAGTCGTTACTGCGGCAACTTCGTGTAATTTTCTTTTGTTTAACAACTCAATTTAAGTCCTCTTTGACTGAAAAATTCTGCATCTCATTTTTGGGGCAATATACAGCTTAAAATGAGCCCAGCTTATTTCTGTGTAAATAAGGAATCATAGGTTTTTAAAGCAAGAAAGGATGATAAATTAAAAAATTTCATTTTGATTTGCTTATTAATTTCTAAGATCTTACAACGGTTCTGGGTAAAAGTTTTAAGTTGACTATAAATGAACACAATCTTCAATTAATAATACTTTCTGTACCACGACGGCATATTCTACAAAAAGGTATATTATTTAGTCAACGATAGTTTTATGAGAAAACATAAATTGATCGATTAGTTTTGGCTGTCGGTGCTTCTGCATGTATAAAATGGTAAATTTTTTGACAAATTGAAATCGAACTTCATGGTATGTTGATTTAACACTTTCAACCGAAAAAGCGGCATATGTACACGTTATTTACAACACTTATGCAAATTTCATCAAAATCAATCAATTGGTGTTGGTTGTCTGTGTGTATGCATGTCTAAAATAGTGAATTTTTTGATGAATTAAAATATGACTTCACGGTATGTTGATTTATCACTATCACCTGAAAAAGTGGCATATATTCACGTTATTCACTATATTTCTGCAAAATTTCATCGAAATAGATCAACTGGTCTTGGCTGTTGGTGCGCGTGCATGTTAAAAATAGTAAACTTTTTGATAAATTAAAATCTGACTTCATGCTATGTTGATTTACCACTTTCATCTAAAAAAGCGGCATATGTACACGTTATTTACTATATTTGTGCAAAGTTTCATCGAAATAGATCAATTGGTTTTGGCTGTTGGTGCGTCTGCAGGTTAAAAATACTAAATTTTTTGATAAATTAAAATAAAACTTCATGGTGTGTTGATATATCAGTCTCACTTGAAAAACAGGGATATGCACAAGTTATTTACTATATTTGTTCAAAATTTCATCGTAATAGATCAACTGGTTTTGGCTGCTGGTGCGTCTGCATATTAAAAATAGTAAATTTTTTTATAAATTAAAATCTAACTTCATGGTATGTTGATTTATCACTTTCACCCGGAAAAGCGGCATATGTACATGTTATTTACTATATTTGTACACGCAGAAAAAGCGTCAGTAGAACTTACCGAAATAGCACTTAAAAATTACCAATCTGCTTGGAAACGCTAGATAAATTCCAAATTTATTACAGATTGCTAGACGTTCGGTGAAAATAAAAGCATAGAGGTGATTCGCAAAAAGTCGGTAAAGTATGAACAATTTTACTGAACTACATAAAAATTACCAAGCGTTTGAGGATTTTGTATACTACAGGTTCGGCAAAAGTTATGCCTCGAAAATTTTAAATCTAACTTCATGGTATATTGATTGATCACTTTCACCATAAAAATCAGCATGTGCACTTATTTACGTCACTTCATTTACTATATTTGTGCAAAGTTCGATTGAAATCGATCAATTGGTTTTGGCTGTCGATGCGTCTGCAGGTTAAAAATAGTAAATTTTTTCATCAATTAAATTCAGTGCTGAAAATGCATTGTATAGAAGTCATATCAGTTATTGATAATAAGTCTTTTCATTTTATTTGATATTTTGAATATATTAATTAAACATGAATAATTAATATCGTATCGTATAATATATGTCTTTTAGACGAACTCCAATTAACTGACGAGGGAGAGTTTGATGAGCACGCAAATTATTTATGAGAGGCCAGGAGACTCCTTTCCAAAAGTACCCTGAGTTCTGAGACGCTAGGGGACTCACATTAACCCTTAGGTGCCAAAGGTCCACCGAGTCGCGCACGGTTGTTTTCACCAAGCGCCGCCGGTGCAGCGGCAAAGGGCCTGTCTAGCGACCACGCTGCCGCTGGTTCAAATCTTTTTTCCGAAATTTTATATATATATGTATATATTTTTATTTTTCGCATTGTAAACATTTCAACTAATAATTTTTTTATACTACCCCTGAAATTTTTTTTTTTTTTCAAAAATAGTTAAATTATTGGGGAATAAATATCATGCAGAAATGTCATACATACCAGAAGCAACGTGTTGAATTTTATAGCGTAAAAAGAGACATCTGCGGTTGAATTCGGAAAAAATGAGTGTGCGTATTCATTCTGCCTTTTCGGAATCCGATTTCCGACCCATTGTCACGATTCATGGAAGAGGGGAGAGAGTCGGGCCAGCTGCCCCGGTCGTCGATTCTCATGCATGAGATTTATTTCCCTATAATTCAGTTGTTTGAAAAAAAGGAAATTAACCGCCAAGAGGGATCGAAAAAAGATTATTTGACATATTTACAATGCGAAAAATATTTAAAAAATATTTTTAAAAATATCGACAAAAAGATTTGAACCAGCGGCAGCGTGGACGTTAGGCAGGCTCTTTACCGCTGCACCGACGGCGCTTAGTGAAACCAACCGCGCGCGTCTCGGTGGCCCTTAGGCAGCCGCGGCGACCGTGAGTTTCAAATGCTCATAATTCTTAAACAAGGGCCCACTCACAAAGAAGCCGGGACACGTGTCTAAATATTTTTGACGTACTAGATTGATGAGAGTCTCATCAAAAAGTCAATGTCTCAGAGGAGGCCTTTCTCTCGTCAGACCTTAGAAATAAAGTGCGAAATGTTGAAAGTACTATCTCTCCTATCAAAAAAAATGTAGCTTCTGGTTCTTTAATACTCATTTTCCAAATAAATAATGCCTGTTTATTTACGTATGTGTATACATTGCCATTACTACTTTGTAAAATGAACATATTATCATTTTTTAACGAAAAATATGTTTTAAAATAAAGATAATTTGTAAAATGAACATTTTACAATATTTGGACGAACAATATGTCTTAAAATAAAGATTGTTTTTTTTTGTAAGCGATGAACCATCAAAATGAAGTGTAAATTTGTCCAAGTACAATGTAAAATATTATTTATTGTACAAAATGAGCATATCAATTCGATAGTCACTTTTCTAATCATATAAAAATTAGTTGATCTGGTAAGCAAAAAGTTATATTTTTTCAAATATAATTTCATTATCCTGCATTTAGTTCTGGCTCCAAAGATCGCAAGTTTCTGGAGATAATATAGACAATTCTGCCAGCTCTTTCAGCCGTTAACCTATTCCTTTTCTTGGGATGTATATGGCTGTTAGCACTGAAGCTTATAATGTTTTGCTCTGCCAATTACAATGTTTGTGGATTTATTATATATTTTTTAAGATTAAAATATTTGAAATATTTTGAACATTGAAATATCGTCGAAATATGCATAATTAATAGGCTACAGGAGGCTTACAACGATTATTCTTCTAAAGTTTAGGTTCCTTGTATTCCTTCATAGATATACAAGTAAAATATAAAAAATAAGAAAATAAAACACTTTAAGTTTTTTCCAAATATATGCCTGTGATTATTGTATAAAATTTTTCGTTATATATCATCATTGAAAAAAAGAATTTGACACAGAAGCAATTCACATGAAAAATTTTTACGAGAACATAGTGAACGTTTTTTTTAAAAGTAGGTTCTTCATTTTCTCTACAAATTATTTATTACAAATCATTCTCACGTGGAAAATTTGTGTGTCAAAAAGGATTCTTATACTTTGTTCTTTATTTCCTGAAAAAAAAATTATTTTCTGATTTTGCATATAAATGTAGTTACTACATTTTACTTTTAACTATCTTTCAATTTTGTGTGGTCAGTGTTCTGAGATGGGTCATGGGGGTGAGTTGGAGCTGCCCAGGTTATATGCTGAGGGAAGAAATAGGAAGAGATAAAATGGTGGTCAAGCAACGGAAAAGATCCTGAAATTTTGAAGAGAAACTGAGAAGGGGGGAGAGAAGCAAGATAGCACAAGCGTGTATCCGGGAGATTATGGACAGAGAGAAGAGGGGTAAGGTGGGATGTTCAAAATGGGAGGAAGAGAGATGTGAAATGAGGTTCGAATGTGGCATGCAAGTTAGGGGTAGAGAATGGCAGGGAATAGAGGAAGAGATAAGAGCGAGACAAGAAGAGGAAAGATGGGCAAAAATCTCGGAGTGAAGGTACAACACCTGGTATAGGATGGTAAAGAGTGAGGGGGAGTCAGAATACCTAAAAAAGTTTGAGAAGGAGAGCAAATGGAGGAGAATAGTGAGATTCAGAATGGGAGAGGGGGTAAGAGCATGTAGGTATTGGATGATTGAAAACGAGAATCTGTGTAGAGTACGTAGATATGAGCAGGAATCATGGTTGCACGTGTTAGACTGGTGTACAGGTAACGAAGGGGGAGGGGAGAGTATGGAAGAGAGAATAAAGTGGATTTTGAATGGGAATGGTCAGGGTGAGGAATGGATAAAGAAACTGGAAGAGTTGAGAGAGAGAGAGAGAGAGAACTAGTTGCACGATGTAGAGAAACGCCAAAAAGCCAAAAAATGACTCCTCAAGAAGAAGAATGAGGAAGTAGTTTTGCGGAATTAAGCTACAATATTTATATTGACAGTGGTAAGAGGAAACGGAAACCCAGGACAAGGTCGTAAGCATATAGGATTAAGCATAATGGTTAAGACAATGTTGTAATATAGTTGGTAAGGTGGTATATAAGGATTGCAGATAAGAAAATGTGTAGAAATATGTAATGGATCTGTAAAGACTCTTAAGCCCGTAAAAGGGAGAGAGTATAAACAAATAAGGAGAATGAATTCGGGACAGAAAATTTTTAACAAAATTCTTTTGTTCATTCATTGCACATCTTTCTCTAACGAGCCAAAGAAATAGGTAGTCTCAAAATCCATTTTTGAATTGTGATTTTTTTAGGTATTCTTTTTCCGCACACAAAAAAATCTTCATAAGAAAATAGATTTTATTTTGATCTTCAACAAATTTTGAAATAGAGACATTAAGCAGAGCCTGGTTCCAATCTGCAGGATTGCCTATGAATATGTAAGATTTCTTTCAACTGAGGTATTAATGATTAACTCATTTTACCAAAAAAAAAATCTATTTTACTTAAATATATCCTTGAAATTTTGAGAGAGCTAGCAATTTTTCATAAATGTGTTCTTGGTTTGGATTATTACCTTCTTCTTTTTGAAAAATGGAATAATCTGAATAGATTGGTTTTAAATCATTGGGTTTTTTAATTCTTACAACTCATTGAAATGTTAGCCTGGTACTTATTATAAAATGAGGTTGCCAAAAGGTTTTACGTACAATTTCCATTTTAAGAACTAAATAGAATATTAACCTAGTACTAATCAAAAAAAGGTAGCCAATAGGTTTTTACATACATTCAGGGGAGAGAAATGATACACTCGTTTCCTTAAAAAAATCGTATTCTAAGGGAGATGCTATATTAACAATTTGTGCATATCTTATCATGTATCATTGTGAACTGTATTCTGACTAACATTTGTGTTCTAATTTTAATAATTTTATGATTTTTACAAATGCTGATGTGTTTTTGTGTCTATTTTGGATATACTTATGTCTACTCTATTTTTAACTTTATCAAATACCTGAATGAATTCCATGAAGTCTTTTGAAAATTTCCTAACATGTGCCTAACAAGAGATTGGGGCTTGGACAATATTGCCGAAAAAAAAACGACAGTGCCCAAACGAGAGTTTCAAGACTGGGTCGTAGATATCTTTCTCTATTACGTCTTCAAAATGCTTTTCGAAAAATATGAGAATTTCCTATACGTACTGGTTGAGACATTGCGGAGTAAGTATATGGCGTGCCTTCAAACAGTGTACACCTCACTTCGGTTTTCTTATTCCAGAAGAAAATTTATTGTCGTTAAGCATTTGTTTTTTGTAAACATTTTTCCTATCTTGAAAAAAAGACTAAAAAAAAACAATTTTAAAACAAAGTATTTCTGTTTTGTATGTTCAATAATGAAAAATAATAGGATTACAATTCCTGGATTTTCATCACAGATACAAAGGAAAGTAGCAATAAATAAATAGATAAAGAAGTGCACCTTTTTTGAATTTTTTTTTCTAGCATGGACGTCAAGAAAATTGATAAAAATTGGGGTAATGGGATGAAGGTTATTGGAGGAACAGTAAAAATATCAAAGATTTTTATTCAATCAGTAAAAAACTGAGATCAGCTACATTACAGAAAGATTTCTCGATAAAATGTAAGATTCATGGGGTTCTTCCAAAAAAGATTTTTGATGTCAACAAGAAAGTTTGCTTTAATTTTAATGACAAAAGAAACAAGGAGATACTTAACGCGATCACTAATCAATTCAGAAAATCTATCTTGAATCTTGTTATTGAAGATGGTCATGCAAAAATACACTATCCTAATTAAAATGCTAAGAAGACTCTTGATATTTTGAATAAACAAGTATCAGATTACATCAACAAAGAATGTCTTGAAAGAGAAACTCAATTAAATAAAAAAGTCTTTGACGATAATGAAAAACATGAACGAAAATTCGAAAACATTCTCAATATTAAAGGTAATATACAAAACTTGACCCTAAATATGCACTTAGCTTTTTTTCAAGACTAACCTGACTCATGGTCTTCAAATATTTCAAACTTAGAGGTTCCATAGAAGTAATTAACATTCTAAAATTGGGTGAAGGTTTTAGTAACAAATATAGAGAAAAAAGTATATTCAGTTCTTCGAAATCATTGAAGAAATTGAAGCCAATATTTCAGAATTACAAGAAAACGAAGTACAAGAATTCAGAGCAAGGTTTATGGGTTTATCGAATGATTTTTTTAATAATGGTACTCCACCAACCTTATTAGAAAAAGGATTAAGCGAAGGATTATTTGAAACAAATCTTTTTTCAAAACGTCATATTGAATTATTGATTACTAAGGCTGATGAAGGAAGTATTACAGATGCAATATTGAAAGATGTTTATGATCCAAAAATTATGCATATTTTGAATGATGAAGATAGTTTTGCACTTATTCCAAATAATACTACAAAAATGATTCAAAAAGTTACGTTTGAAATTCTAGAGACGTTAAGACTTCATGAAGGAAATGAAAAAAAGAGTTCATGGAAATGCTATTTATAGAGAGGAATGGTAACAAAGCTATTAATTTAAAAAGAGATTTTACTAGACACAACAGAATTTGGGATGGAATTATCAATTGGATATAATGACTTTAGTTTCGTGTCATAATTTGGAATTTGTGTGAATTAATTTCCAATTAAATGCGAAATGATCTGAATTTGGGAATTATTCAGAATCTTTCGCCTATGTCAAAATTTAAATTTTCAATTTATGATAAAAATATGTACCAAAAACTGAAATTACTATCAATTATATCTGCTTTTATTTTCAGGTAATAGTATTTTTCTAATCTGACAATTTTTCAATCTTACACCTGTTGTTTTTCTTATAAATTATCCCTGACGAGGAAGCCTAAGTTGGCTGCGAAACATGTTGGTCCCCAGTAGTAGAAAAAAGACGGAGAGAAGAAAGAATGTGAGGATGGTTTTGGTTGACTCTTTTTTTCCCTCTTTTTCCTTCCTGTTGTGTACATTTATTGTACATCTTTCTCTAATGAGCCGGGAAAGCAGGTAGTCTCAAAGTCTATTTTTGAATTGTAAACTTTTTAGGTGTTCTTTCTCAGTACACAAACAATTTTTATAAGGAAATACATTTTATTTCGATTTTTAAGAAATTTTCTGGAAGAGAGATATTAAGCAAAGATTGGTTCCGACCTGCAGGATTGCGTATGAATACTTAAGATTTCTTTCAATTGTGGTGTTGATGATTATTATCTCAGTTCACCAAGAGATATCTATTTTACCTGAACATACTTTTAAAAAATTTCAGGAAGTTATCAATTTTTTATAAATGTGTTATTGGTTTGGATCATCACCTTCTTCTTTTCGGAAAATGGAATTATCTGAAAAGATTGGGTTCAAATCAACCCACAAAATTTTGGATGTTCTCTGCTCTAAATACGCATATCAAAATTTTTTCTAAATATTTGCGTATCCTTTGTTTGACAATATTCTGTTCCGACCAATATTTAATGAATACTTAACATTTAATATTTAAATATCAAGGTGGTCTGCAAAAAGGCTATATTTTTCTTGCTAAATGGTTTTTCTACCATTTGTAATTTTTGGTGTCGAAATGAGATACGATTTCACCGTATTAGAAAATTAATATAAGTATATTCTAGAAAAGTGAAAGCTTGATATATTATGGGAATTTAAACTATAAATAACCTTCCACTTTCACGTAAATTAGAACAGTGTCAGATTTATTTCCGCGAATCCGTCACAAATTATGAAATTTCAGACGAAAAATATTGCATACTTTTATCTGATCATCTATGGCAAAATGATTCAACTTTTTTTCTAAGAAATGAAGTTGATTATCAATTTTATTGGTTCTATGATTAATATCCGAAATTTCGATTTTTGAAGTTTTAATTTTAAAGTCCATACAAAGCTTTCGATAATGACCTATACTTAGAGGATGGTGAAATGTGATTTTTGAATCAGAATTAATAATATGCACACTGATCAACAACCAACATCTATTAACAGTATTGCATACTTTTGTTTTTTGATATTGCGATATGTGATATATCACATTTTTCGCTACAAGCATTTCAACTAACATAAAAGAGTCAAAAAAGGCTCAAGAAAAGAAGTACAATATTATATTCTTATTTTTTAATTGATATCCCTCCTATACATTGATTAAGCAGTAATAAACCGCAACTTTTCATAGATAAATGTAATGTCAAAAGAATAATGAAAGGAAGAAGTAACAATCTGACTATGTATTTAAAACACTTTTCTCTTCCCACGTTTGCGGAAAGATTTTTTCAATATTCATGATAAGATCGTAAACATTTTTAAAAAATAATTTTTATCAATTCTGTTAAGACACTATGAAGACATATTTTACTGATGGTATTTCACAATTCTTATAAAATATTCGGCACACTTTTGGGATGTGAAAAGTATGTTTACTTCGATATTTTATGTAAACAAACGATAAACTGAAGCCAATACATTGTTTCATTAATCCAGTTCAAAATGGATATCAAACTGCGATATTTTCAAACAAGATGCTACTTGGATTCGTAAAATCTTTTAAATTGATGGTATCCCATGCAAAAGATTGCCAAAATTTAGGGTATTATTCATACTTTTTGTATTCTTTATATGAATTTATTTATGAATGAATTCATTTTTTTTATTCGAAATAACATTTTTCATTATGCCTGATTCAGAACACCTGAAGATCATGAATCAGCACAAATTACCTACACACCTGCCATAATAAAGATAAGTTCTACTTAGGAAGCTTCGAAAATAGAAAAGTACGTAAACTTGCCTTTTTCAGACATTTTAATTGGGATATTAAGAATGTTTTTCTAATTGCGAATACTCATATCAAGAATATTTATAGAATTGGAAAAATACAAGAAAAGGAGATTCAACTGAACATAAATACTGATTTATAAATCAATGCCAAACTCTTCTTCTTAGATTTGTACTCATGTGTACATATGTAATAAAACTTAATTATAAAGATTTTAATTCCTCGTTTGATTCAAAATATTCCGAAACTCAAGTCCTGTTTTCTTACCGTACTTTTGTCTTATGAAAAAATGGTCAGTGACAAATTTGTATATCTTTCTTCGGTGAACAATTTGCTCATTAAACATTAGAGTTGTGCCTTGTGTCACTTTTTCAAAAATTAAAATTATTTATTTTTAATCTCATTTTTCACGAATAAAACGAAAACTATGTGTTTCATCGAAAAATGGTCTAGAAAAAATTTGTAGATCTATTTGAGGTGAACAATTTTGCTCCTAATATTTTTTTGAGTTTTGCAGGTTTTGACCCTGAATTGGAATTTTTTATCTTAAATAATATTTTTCACGATTGAGGGAAAATCTATGCGTCTCATCGAAAAAATAGTTCGAAGAAAATTAGATCTCTCAAGGCTGAACAATTCTTTCTTTAAGTATTTCTTCGTAATTTGCATACTTTGGCCGGAAAACGGAACTCTTTATCTTCAATAACATTTTTCACGACTAAAACAAAAACTATGCGTTTTAGTATGAAGTGTTCTAAAAAAAATTTCTAGATCTATTTGAGGTAATTAATGAAAACAAATTTTTTTTGTAACTTGTATCGTTTTGCTGAAAAATGGAATATTTTATTCTTCAAAAAGCATTTTCTATGAATAAAACCAGAACCGTTTGTTAAAAATGGCTGGTTTAAAAACTCGTTTTCTTTCAGGCCATAAAACAGTGTACCAAAGGGCAATCCAATAGGATAATTCCTTCGAAAGGTATTGTCTTCACAGACCACAACGACGACGATGGCATAATTATTAAAAATAAATGATTATAGAATTAAATATTATAATTATTAAATTAACTACATTATATCTTATAATAAGCAAAAAAGCATTTTTCATACGATATTTGATATATTTTTGTCTTTGAATGTATGACAGGAAAAATAAATGTCGAACGTCATTTTATCGGAGGCATATTGTTCTATATGCATTTAATCAAAATTTTAATTTAAACTATATCCAAATGGTTGAAGAATATGAAAATGATTTTTTTTACACTTATAAGCTTTTAGGAATCATGTTTATGTATTTAAGAATTATATATACATTATATATATATTATATATATATATATATCTAGTTTAAAATTTATTTTAAGACAACGTCCATACCACGCTGAAAGCACCAGTTCTCGTCAGTAGCCCTTGAACCTTCAAAGGGATCGGTTGTGCTCTAGGTACAGGTAGCGCGTGCTCCCAAATCCTCTAGCACGAATTCTAAACAAGATAAACCGCCACCACGGCAGGCTATAGGCCAAGTTTCGCGCCAGATTATCAGGCGAATATACCGCGTAGTATAAATTTAAAAAGAGAAAGAGACAATACAACTTTCATCAGTGCTTCAGGGGGTCTCCCCCCCCAAAAAGTAATAAAAAATGCCGACATGTGGACGTTTTTAAGTGAAAAATCTACCATGGGAAACAATAAGGACCAAACGAAGCAGCCAACTGCAAGTACACCAGAGCAGAAGCCAACTCAGAATCATCCGAATCTGAAAGTTCAAAGAAACAACCCTAAACGAACAGATAACACGAAACCTTATGAGAAACCAGAAAAAAACTCGGAGAGAAAGCTAAAATCCTCCACCCTATCTAAATCTAATATATCACCAGAAGAACCAGCACCACAGAAGCAAGAAGCAGCAATGCCTTACAAAGAAAACATGGAACTCCCAAAAAAAACATACGAAGATATGATAACTAACAGCCAGAAGCAACAACAAACAATAGAAAAACTGATGAAGACCATACGTGAGCAGACCGAAAGAATAGAAAAACTAGAGAAATTACAAAACCAGTTTACACACGACATGGAAACAGACAACTCAGAAATCCAAGAACACGAGAAAGGACAAACTCAAGAACAAAAGCAAAAGAGTTTTTCCCAAAACCCAAGAAATAACCCTCGGGGAAAATCCAGCAGCGCAGCCGGCGCCGTAGTCAACAACAAGGGCAATAAACGAGACAGCACTCATCAAGGCCTGATCCAAGACCAAGATCAAGAGGACGTTGGAACAACCCCGCCCACCGGACGGAAAGGGAAACCTCCACCCATTGTAATCTTCGGCCAAGACCAAGCAGCAACGGTAAGCCTAATAAAGACACAGCTGGAAAAAGATAATTTCCATATTAAGCGCGTAAATAGTAATAAACACACATTATACACCGAAAACATACAAGATTTTAAAAAAGCGAAAGAACAACTCGAAGCTACAGAGGCCAAGTTTTTCTCTTACACGCCCAAAGAAGAGAAAGTGCAATCATTTCTCTTAAAAGGGCTAGGGACAAGAATAGAACCCGAAGAATTGATGATTGAGCTAAAATCACTTAACGTTGAAAATATTACATTCTTAAAAGCCTCTAGATACACAACTCCTAAATCACAGAAAGAAAATAGACTGTTGCCTATTTATCTAATCCAACTAACACCAGACAGCCAATCATCTAAATTACATAGTATTAAGTATATAAATTACCAAGTAATTAGGTGGGAAAAACTGAAGAAAAGGGAAAGTATCCAATGCAAAAAATGTCAAAGACTGGGCCATGTAGCTTCGAATTGTCACTTGGACTATAGGTGCGTCAAATGCAACGAAAACCACCAGCCAGGTGAATGTAAATTACCAGAACCCACGAACGCAGATGATAGAAGTAAATTATTCTGCGTAACATGCAAAAATTTCGGACACCCTGCCTCGTACAGAGGCTGCGAAGTAAAGTTACAATTGAAGCGTAGGGCACAGGAGAAAATCCAGCTGCTGAAAGAAAGTAGGATCGCTAAAGAGCGTATGCTAAACAATTACATTCAACCGGGAATTCCTTTCTCAAACGTCATTAAAAATAATAAGCAGCAAAATGTCCAAAACACTCATAATACTCGAGAACCTATGCAGCACACGACAAGTAACACACAAAACAGACAAGAAACACCAGACAAAGAAACTTTACAAAACATATCGAAAGAATTATTTAAAATTATGCAATTAGTCCAACAAAATAGTAATAGAATTGATAATCTGTTCTCAATATTAACTGATCCCTGATCCTATTCTCAATGGCTGATGACAACATTACTCATACAACAAATAACTTAAGAATGGCTAAATTAAAGATGATATCGGTAAATGTAGATTCAATTATAACAAACCAAAGAAGAAATAGTCTCTTAAACTTTCTAAAAATTCATAACCCAGACATTGCAACTCTAAACGAAACCAAACTAAACCCAAAACATAAAATTGATTTTAAAGATTATAACATCATTAGGAGGGACCGACCAAATGCGGTACAAGGCGGGGGAGTAGCAATTCTAATTAAGAAAACCTTAAAATTTAAGCGAATAGTACTATCTGAAGTAGAACAATTTAAAAACTTAGAAATAATAATTATTAGTCTCTGCCTCTCAAACAATCAAAAGCTTTACATTATAGCAGCTTACGCACCTTATGGAGAACGATTGAGCTTTAATCAAGAAATAGATAAACTGTTTCAAATACTTCAGCTAGATGATCTTAACAACTATTATGTAATGGCAGGGGATTTAAATGCTAAGCATACTAGTTGGCTAAACCAATCATTTAACACTAGAGGAACATTTTTAAGAAATTGG
This sequence comes from Melikaiella ostensackeni, assembly GCA_032362435.1. Lineage (NCBI taxonomy): Eukaryota > Metazoa > Arthropoda > Insecta > Hymenoptera > Cynipidae > Melikaiella > Melikaiella ostensackeni. The sequence continues at coordinate 11,914,752 of JAUMHM010000050.1, read as the reverse complement.
GTAGATGATAACGAAATAAAGTACAAACTAAAACTGTATGGCTCAAATCTCCCCTCTTATCCAAGGGGAAATTCGTATCTAGATCTTTGCTTAGCCGATAACAGATTACAAGTCACAAAATCTGAAAATACTGACAAACTCGGAACTTTACAGTACGATAGCGACCATAGTGCAATTGAAATGCAAATTTGTTATAAAAATGATATTTACTTCCTACTTGAAAAAATGGAAAATAATCACAAACTTAATTTCAGAAACACTAACTGGGAAGATTTTTCAAACCACTTAACTAAAGAATATAACTCTAACATTCCTAACAATAGAAATTTATCCAACGAAGAAATAGATATTTATTTGAAAGACATAAACTCAGCGATAACAATTGCAATGAATAACACCGTTCCAAAAATTAAAAGTAAAAATTCTATGGAATGCTACCAAACACCCTTAATCATGAAAATCCAAAAACAAAAGAGCAAGTTAATAACCAGAATAAATAAAATCCATAGAAACTTTCAAACTCATAATAATAAAGAACTAAATATACTACAAAATAAATTAATCGCGATAAAAGCCCTGCTCAAGCAGCAATATATTAAATCCATAAATGCATACTGGGAAGAAAAAGTCAGCAAAATTCCAGTTAATGATGCAAAAAACATGTTTCCCCAAGTTAACCAAATATTTAGATCTAAGGGAAAAGTCTCCATCCCGCAACTTAAAATACAAAACCAAGATACACCGCTCCTCCAAGAAGCAAACATCAACACTAATAGTTTGTTAAAAGACGATGCTGACAAATACATAATCTCTAACGAAGAAGATAAACTCAAAATAATAGGCACACACTTCCAAAACACGCACACCAAATTCCTTCATCTCGGACGAGAGGGACTAAATAGAATCATCAATAAAAAAATAGAAGACTTTGAGCGAGAAATAAAAGACGAGCAAAAAATAAATAGAACGGTAGTAACATTTAACGACAACCTAAATGCAGACAGTATTTGTGCATTAGACGAGAACGTTCCAAATTTCTTTACCTCAAAAATTAGGTTAAAAAACATATTCAAAAATCTAAACAATAAAAAATCGTCGGGCATCGATGGCATTCCAAATATAGTACTAAAGCACATAACATCAAAAATTATTGACGATTATTGCATCCTCTTTAACAACATGTTAAATAATAGCTTCTTCCCAGAGGAGTGGAAAAAATCCAAAATTATTCCTATCCCCAAAAAAGGAAATAATAGTATAAACCCAGCGGACTTCAGACCCATAAGTCTCCTCCCAAATATAAGTAAAGTTTTCGAAGTTATAGTAAAGGACTCTCTAGTGAAAGTGTGCGAAGAAAAAGACATAATACCGCAATCCCAATTCGGATTTAAGCATAAACATTCTACCATCCATGCCATAAATAAACTAACGTCAGACATCTGTTGGGCAATTAATGATAAAAACTATGTAGGTGCATGTCTAATAGATTTAGAAAAAGCTTTTGATACAGTCTGGATAGACGGACTAATATATAAAATGCTAAAAAATACATTCCCCAAATATCTCATCAAAATAATCAAAGAAATGATTACAAGAAAATCCTTTATAATAACAGACGGTAATATTACTCCTGATAAAGTTTTCTTAGTCCTAAATGGCCTTCACCAAGGAACAGTACTGTCACCGATACTATTTAATATTTACATAAACGAAATTTTAAAAATGTACGGAATTAACGTAGATATAAATAAAAGAGCAATTGCATTCGCAGATGACATAATAATCTACATTATAGGTAAAAAAGTATCAGAAATACAAGAAGCCCTGCAAGACCTTTTTGAAAAAGTTCAATACTATATTCATACGTGGAAGCTAAAAATAAACGTCTCAAAATGCGAAACAATCCTATTTAGGCCGCCTCTTAGTCAATCAACTAAGAACACAAGAAAAAATTGGAAAAATTTCCAGATAAAAGAACGTAAAGATGGAGGAGAACCGGTTCCAAATAGACGAATAGTCAAGTACTTAGGCATCAATATTGATCAAACCCTATATTTTAATAAACATGTAGGAATACAACTAAACAAAGCGAGAAACGCATTCTCCATGCTAAAAAGACTAGTCTATAATAAATATTTAAACTATAAAATTAAAATTAAATGTTACCTATTAATAGTGCGACCCATAATAACATACGCCTGCCCTATATGGTACAACATTAGTCCGGCTATTATGGAGAGAATCAGAGTCTTTGAAAGAAAATGTTTAAGGGCATGCCTAGGGAAGTATAGAGCAGCTGCGTCAGATTATGAAAAATATATATCTAATGAACAAATCTATAATATGGCAAATGTTTACAAAATTGACACACAAATTCTAAAAATAGCTAGAAATCATTTTGCAAATACACGAAATGTAACAGAAAACAGTTTAATTTTTGCAACCTACTACCCTAACGATCAGTATTACGAAAATGTAATCAAAACAAACTTTATTCCACCAGAAGCATTCGTATACCTTGATAAAAATGGATATATTCAGGACACACACGGTGCGCCAGTCATATACCACTTCAAAAGACATGCAACAAAAAAAGCTATCCTATACGACAAACACCTAGACACACGAGTACCAAACGAGGCATGGAGATTCACTACATGCACTACCAATAAGGAAAAAAAAGATAAACATAGATTAAATACCAAAAAATACTTTTGGCTAGAAGAATAGCACACTTTAGCAATTCT